>JAHLJT010004567.1:156011909-156200502 GCA_031308135.1 Acheta domesticus
CTACTTGACAAATCGCATTTTCCTTTTCCAAGAATAACAACTAAATATTGTTCTCATTATCTACACCAACAATAATTTTTTCGCTCTCACCGTGTTTTGTAAAATTAAACTCAACCAAGCATATGTGCTCCTTAATGGCACACCGTGCCAAATTACGAAGACACTATTCCAACCCAAAATATACTTCAAAATTCAGATGTCTTTACAAAGCATTAACATCATACATTGCACTATGTAACAGTATTGTTTTCAATTGTTTGACTTTCGATACTATGCTATATGCATAACAATCTAATTCGCTACACTGAGATTACAAAAATCCATCGATGGAAGCACATAAATCCTAATACATACCAAACTACTCCACAAATTGCTTTTCCTTTTTGCTACAGTAAGAAGGAAATAATTTTCTAATAAAGAACACCAACAATGATTTTTTTGCTCTCACCGGTGTTTGGAAAATTAAACTCGACCTCCCATGTGTGCACCGGAATGGCAAATAACAAAGACCCTATTCCATATGAAATTATTTTTAAAAATTTAAGTGCTTTTCAAAAGCATCAACAACAATACAATGCACTACGCAACAGTATTGTTTTCAAGACTTCCGTGTTTTGTCTTCCGATACTATCCATAAAAAAATTCTATTTTATTACACTCTGAATCCAAATACCCACGGATGGAAGCACATAAATCCTAATGAATACCGAAGTACCCCACAAATTGCGTTGTCCTTTTCCTACACTAAAAACAAAATGCTATTCTAAGAAACTACACCAACAATGATTTTTTTGCTCCCACCGTTTTTTGGAAAATTGGCCTAACCACGTATGTGTGAACCGGAATTACGCGCCCCGCCGAATGACAGGAACACTAGTCCGAGCAAAAATATTCTTTAAAATCGAAACCGAATTCGAAATGAAATTCGACAATTCACAGTGAAGGTCAGGAGTTCATAGCGAGTGTAATTGAGGCAGGTGATTCATCTACTGGTTACTACGACAAAAGGCATAGAAAGAGCAGCGGCATACATTGGTGTTGGAGTAACTAGCATTAAAACAATTCGTAAAGAAAATGTTACACCGAATGAAATAAGTGCTGTCACGATTTTATGCGTAATTAGAAATGCTCTGTGATTTTTACGTCCGTGAAAAGCAAGTGCGCACGTTAACGAAAATGCAGTCTATAATTAAAGAAAAGATAAATTTTCCTTGGGGAGAAAAGTCACTTTGGATGTGAATGGAACATATGGAATACAGATGGAGGTGTAATTCAAAACGAAAAGTTTTGGTCGAGAGAGCATATTGTAGATTGGAGAACAAAAGATCTCATCCAAATGAGGATGTTAGGGAAAGAAGGCCGTCAAATAGTGTATTGACGAGAGGTGGATTGACAACAACTTTGTATTCAAAAAGTGCTGGCACCATAATGATATAATTGGCGTAACGGAAAATGTAAGTGTATCAGACTAATTGCAGTTCATGCTGGTTGAAATAATGGTTTCATTAACCGTTTAAATACTAACGGGGAAAAGTTTTTCCAGAGCATTTCAACCCTGCCATACCAATGGGGTCTTTTTCGCTTGACCTCCAGAGGCGCGCGACAGCTCTTATCTATCGCTTGCTGACGGGTGAAAAGCAGCTGCGCGGCGATTCTCACGTTTGGAGCTCCGGCCTACGTCATCCGGCAGGGATGTGTTGATGGAGGACTGTCTTCACGCGCGAAGACGGAACGTGGTCCACTGTGACATTTCATGCTTTTACAGTGCGCCGCAGTTCCAGAAACATAGGAGACCATTGAACACCAGAAAATCTTCGTCGGGAGACGCCGCTCTAACAACTAAATAATATCACATAACACAGTAAGAACAGAAGACATGATTTCTGTATGTAGTTTATAACGGAATTTGTGTTAAGTATGGCATATACATATAACTTCCTCAAAATTTCTTCCGTAATATCTTATTTTAACTTCGTATGTAATAAAAATTTGTGCCAGAAAGATATTTTTCTACAGTAGCAGATAACAATAGGGTAACATCAAGTATATATCAGTGCAATAAATATATTGCTTTTATATTTAGTTATGTATTGTATTGTATTATTTGCAATTTCCTAATATTTTATTCTGTTGGCATAAAAAATGACGTGGTTCCATATAAATATCTCTCCAGCCAATCAAAGCATATCTTAGGGTCTTGTACTTATAAGTAGCAATTCACTGTATACTATCTCGCGTCACACACCACGGTCATAACAAACTCTCCTCGGCCCACGTTTCTCACGGGAGATTGCAATCGTATTCTGCTAAGAGTTTCTGATTGTGATTAAGTCGTGTGCTTTTTGAAGTAAAAATGGCTCGTCGAAAAATATCGCTAACAACTCGCGAAATTGAGTAAATTTTTTAAGTGTCAGTATATATACAGTTTACATACGTCTATGTCCACTCTCGAAGATGATTCAAGTTAATTTACTTACACATTATTTTCAGCTGCGATCAAACTGTCCATTTTTAACATTGATTCCGTTCAAGACCCTAAACCTCTACGATTTAGGTTTCCCCACGGTGTACGAAAAAGACTTCTTACGAATTTAAAATAAAATTAAAGAAAATAAAATATGTTTTTCATTTTTGGAATTGATTTTTATATTTTTACTTTCGCAAACCACTTTAAAAAATCCTAAAAAATTACACTTTTCATAGTTTTATATAAATCCAATATCCTCAAAACCTACTTTAAAAATATTGAAAATATTTTTTCGAAACACAACTTTGGAATTATTTTTCATAAAGTATTGTGCACATCTTTTTACAAGTGGGAAATATTTTTTTAAAATTTTGAAATATTCTAAGTATATAGGCATTTTAAAAATCAAATGCGGAAAAATCCGTTTTGCACGCAGAGAGAGTGGAGTAAAGAATGAAAATTAGAAGAAAAAAATGAAGAGAATCATTGTTGTTATGCTGTGTAAAGATATTTAAATTTTGAAGGATACTTTTGCTTCGAATAGTGTCATAGTTATGTTTTAATTTTCAAAAAAATGGTAAGAGCAAATAATTCATTGTTGGTGTAATTTATTAAAACAATATTCCACTTATTATTCTTGGAAAACGACAATGCAATTTGACGAGCAGTTTAGTATTTATTAGGAGATGTGTGCCTCCTTCCGTCTTCTTTGTTATACCGAGGTGCGCTCCATTCCGGTGCACAAATACGAGATTAAGTTTGAATTTAACTTCAAAAAATCCATGAGAGCAAAAAAATCATTGTTGGTGTAGTTTATTAGAACAACTTTTCATTGTTATTCTTGGAAAAGGACAATGCAATTGGTCGAGTAGTTTAGTATTTATTAGGACATGTGTGCCTTCCTACGTCTCTTTTGTTATCCGGAGGTCGCGCCACTCCCGTGCACTCATACGAAGTTGAGTTTTTTTCAAAAGAACAATGAGAGCAAAAAAATCATTGTTGCTGTAGTTTATTAGAAGAACTTTTCATTGTTATTCGTGGAAAAGGACAATGCGATTTGTTGAGTAGTTTAGTATTTATTAGAACATGTGTTCCTCCTTCCGTCGCTTTTGTTATCCGGAGGTCGCGCCACTCCCGTGCACTCATACGAAGTTGAGTTTTATTTTCAAAAGAACGATGAGAGCAAAAAAATCATTGTTGGTGTAGTTTATTAGAACAAAATTTCGTTGATATTCTTGGAAAGGACAATGCGATTTGTCGAGTAGTTAGTATTTATTAGGACATGTGTTCCTCCTTCCGTCGCTTTTGTTATCCGGAGGTCGCGCCACTCCCGTGCACTCATACGAAGTTGAGTTTTTTTTTTCAAAAGAACAAAGAGAGCAAAAAAATCATTGTTGGTGTAGTTTTATTAGAACAACTTTTTCATTGTAGTCGTCTGGAAAAGGGACAATGCGAATTTGTCGAGTAGTTTCGTATTTTATTAGGACATGCGTTCCCTCCTTCCGTCGCTTTTGTTATCCGGAGGGTCGCGCCACTCCGTGCACTCATACGAAGTTGAGTTTTTTTTTTTCAAAAGAACAATGAGAGCAAAAAAAATCACTGTTGGTGTAGTTTATTAGAACTACATTTCGTTGATATTCTTGGAAAAGGACAATGCGATTTGTCGAGTAGTTTAGTATTTATTAGGACATGTGTTCCTCCTTCCGTCGCTTTTGTATCCGGAGGTCGCGCCACTCCCGTGCAATCATACGAAGTTGAGTTTTTTTTTTCAAAGAACAATGAGAGCAAAAAAAATCATTGTTGGTGTAGTTTATTAGAACAACGTTTCATTGTTATCGTTGGAAAAGGACAATGCGATTTGTCGAGTAGTTTCGTATTTATTAGGACATGAGTTCCTCCTTCCGTCGCTTTTGTTATCCGGAGGTCGCGCCACTCCCGTGCACTCATACGAAGTTGAGTTTTTTTTTCAAAAGAACAATGAGAGCAAAAAAATCACTGTTGGTGTAGTTTATTAGAACTATATACATTTCGTTGATATTCTTGGAAAAGGACAATGCGATTTGTCGAGTAGTTTAGTATTTATTAGGACATGTGTTCCTCCTTCCGTCGCTTTTGTTATCCGGAGGTCGCGCCACTCCCGTGCACTCATACGAAGTTGAGTTTTTTTTTTCAAAAGAACAATGAGAGCAAAAAAATCACTGTTGGTGTAGTTTATTAGAACTACATTTCGTTGATATTCTTGGAAAAGGACAATGCGATTTGTCGAGTAGTTTAGTATTTATTAGGACATGTGTTCCTCCTTCCGTCGCTTTTGTTATCCGGAGGTCGCGCCACTCCCGTGCACTCATACGAAGTTGAGTTTTTTTTTTCAAAAGAACAATGAGAGCAAAAAAATCACTGTTGGTGTAGTTTATTAGAACTACATTTCTTTGTTATTCTTGGAAAAGGACAATGCAATTGGTCGAGTAGTTTAGTATTTATTAGGACATGTGTTCCTCCTTCCGTCGCTTTTGTTATCCGGAGGTCGCGCCACTCCCGTGCACTCATAGGAAGTTGAGTTCTTTTTTCAAAAGAACAATGAGAGCAAAACACTCACTGTTGGTGTAGTTTATTAGAACAACATTTCTTTGTTATTCTTGGAAAAGGACAATGCAATTGGTCGAGTAGTTTAGTATTTATTAGGACATGTGTTCCTCCTTCCGTCGTTTTTTTATCCGGAGGTCGCGCCACTCCCGTGCACTCATACGAAGTTGAGTTTTTTTTTCAAAAGAACAATTAGAGCAAAAAAATCACTGTTGGTGTAGTTTATTAGAACTACATTTCTTTGTTATTTTTGGAAAAGGACAATGCAATTGGTCGAGTAGTTTAGTATTTATTAGGACATGTGTTCCTCCTTCCGTCGCTTTTGTTATCCGGAGGTCGCGCCACTCCCGTGCACTCATACGAAGTTGAGTTTTTTTTTCAAAAGAACAATGAGAGCAACAAAATCACTGTTGGTGTATTTTATTAGAACTACATTTCTTTGTTATTCTTGGAAAAGGACAATGCAATTGGTCGAGTAGTTTAGTATTTATTAGGACATGTGTTCCTCCTTCCGTCGCTTTTGTTATCCGGAGGTCGCGCCACTCCCGTGCACTCATACGAAGTTGAGTTTTTTTTTTCAAAAGAACAAAGAGAGCAAAAAAATCATTGTTGGTGTAGTTTATTAGAACAACTTTTCATTGTTAGTCGTGGAAAAGGACAATGCGATTTGTCGAGTAGTTTCGTATTTATTAGGACATGCGTTCCTCCTTCCGTCGCTTTTGTTATCCGGAGGTCGCGCCACTCCCGTGCACTCATACGAAGTTGAGTTTTTTTTTTCAAAAGAACAATGAGAGCAAAAAAAATCACTGTTGGTGTAGTTTATTAGAACTACATTTCGTTGATATTCTTGGAAAAGGACAATGCGATTTGTCGAGTAGTTTAGTATTTATTAGGACATGTGTTCCTCCTTCCGTCGCTTTTGTTATCCGGAGGTCGCGCCACTCCCGTGCACTCATACGAAGATGAGTTTTTTTTTCAAAAGAACAATGAGAGCAAAAAAATCATTGTTGGTGTAGTTTATTAGAAAAACTTTTCATTGTTATTCGTGGAAAAGGACAATGCGATTTGTTGAGTAGTTTAGTATTTATTAGGACATGTGTTCCTCCTTCCGTCGTTTTTTTTATCCGGAGGTCGCGCCACTCCCGTGCACTCATACGAAGTTGAGTTTTTTTTTCAAAAGAACAATTAGAGCAAAAAAATCACTGTTGGTGTAGTTTATTAGAACTACATTTCTTTGTTATTTTTGGAAAAGGACAATGCAATTGGTCGAGTAGTTTAGTATTTATTAGGACATGTGTTCCTCCTTCCGTCGCTTTTGTTATCCTGGAGGTCGCGCCACTCCCGTGCACTCATACGAAGTTGAGTTTTTTTTTCAAAAGAACAATGAGAGCAACAAAATCACTGTTGGTGTATTTTATTAGAACTACATTTCTTTGTTATTCTTGGAAAAGGACAATGCAATTGGTCGAGTAGTTTAGTATTTATTAGGACATGTGTTCCTCCTTCCGTCGCTTTTGTTATCCGGAGGTCGCGCCACTCCCGTGCACTCATACGAAGTTGAGTTTTTTTTTCAAAAGAACAAAGAGAGCAAAAAAATCATTGTTGGTGTAGTTTATTAGAACAACTTTTCATTGTTAGTCGTGGAAAAGGACAATGCGATTTGTCGAGTAGTTTCGTATTTATTAGGACATGCGTTCCTCCTTCCGTCGCTTTTGTTATCCGGAGGTCGCGCCACTCCCGTGCACTCATACGAAGTTGAGTTTTTTTTTCAAAAGAACAATGAGAGCAAAAAAATCACTGTTGGTGTAGTTTATTAGAACTACATTTCGTTGATATTCTTGGAAAAGGACAATGCGATTTGTCGAGTAGTTTAGTATTTATTAGGACATGTGTTCTTCCTTCCGTCGCTTTTGTTATCCGGAGGTCGCGCCACTCCCGTGCACTCATACGAAGATGAGTTTTTTTTTCAAAAGAACAATGAGAGCAAAAAAATCATTGTTGGTGTAGTTTATTAGAAAAACTTTTCATTGTTATTCGTGGAAAAGGACAATGCGATTTGTTGAGTAGTTTAGTATTTATTAGGACATGTGTTCCTCCTTCCGTCGCTTTTGTTATCCGGAGGTCCCGCCACTCCCGTGCACTCATACGAAGTTGAGTTTAATTTTCAAAAGAACAATGAGAGCAAAAAAATCATTCTTGGCGTAGTTTATTAGAACAACATTTCATTGTTATTCTTGGAAAAGGACAATGCAATTGGTCGAGTAGTTTAGTACTTATTAGGACATGTGTTCCTCCTTCCGTCGCTTTTGTTATCCGGAGGTCCCGCCACTCCCGTTAACTCATACGAAGTTGAGTTTAATTTTCAAAAGAACGATGAGAGCAAAAAAATCATTGTTGGCGCAGTTTATTAGAACAATATTTCATTGTTATTCTTGGAAAAGGACAATGCGATTTGTCGAGTAGTTTAGTATTTATTAGGACATGTACTCCTCCGTCCGTCGCATTTCTTATCAGGAGGTCGCGCCACTCCCGTGCACTAATACAAAGTTGAGTTTAATTTTCAAAAAATCCATGAGAGCAAAAAAATCATTGTTGGTGTAGTTTATTAGAACAACATTTCATTGTTATTCGTGGAAAAGGACAATACAATTGGTCGAGTAGTTTAGTATTTATTAGGACATGAGTTCCTCCTTCCGTCGCTTTTGTTATCCGGAGGTCGCGCCACTCCCGTGCACTCATACGAAGTTGAATTTAATTTTCAAAAAATTCATGAGAGCAAAAAAATCATTGTTGGTGTAGTTTATTAGAACAACATTTAATTGTTATTCTTGGAAATGGACAATGCAATTGGTTGAGTAGTTTAGTATTTATTAGGATTTGTTTGCCTCCATGCGTCTTTTTTTTTTATTTTCAGTGTAATGATTTAGATTTTTTGATAGATGGTATCGAAAGTCAAAAGTTTGAAATCAATACTTTTGCATAGTGCATTGTATTGTTGTTAATTCTGTGATAAGACATTTTATTTTTGAATGATATATTTCCTTCGAAGATTGTTTTTTTTTTGGCGGAGTTGCCCTATCTTGCGCCACATACGTGTCATTTTGTTCAATTTTTCAAAAAACGGTTAGAGCAAAAAAATCATTGTTAAGTGTGGTTTATTAGAATGAAGTTTGATTTTGTTTGTTGGGGAAGGCCAATGCGATGTGTTGAGTATTTTAGTATTTAGTAGGATTGATGTGCCTCCATTGGTGTGTTTTTGGGTACCCAGTTAAAGGATTTACAATTTTTTCTTCGATAGTATCGAAAATAAAAAAGTTAAAAACAATATTGTTATATATTGTATTGTATTGTGGTTGATGTTATGTGAGGATAAATTGATTTTGAATTAGAGTTTTGCCTTGATGAGTGATTTTCTTATCCTGCGAGAGTGCGTTGTTGCGGGTGACTCGTGAGTGGTTTTGTTGAATTTTGCAAAAAACGTTGAGAGCAAAAAAATCAGCGTGTGTGTACATTGTTAGAACAATGTTTGGTTCTGTTTGTTGGGAAAGGACATTGCGAAATATTGAGTAGTTTAGTTTTTATGAGGAATTGTATGACTTGAATTGTGTTGTTTCTTGACAGTAGTGTAAAGAATTATTATTATTTATAGGGAATATTAAATGTTGAATATTTCGAAACAACATTGTTGTATAGAGAATTGTTTTGTGGTTATTTTTGTGTCAAGAAAATCTAATTTTGATGGATAGTTTTTTTTCTACGAGTAGTTTTCTTACGCGTAGTTGTTGCGCCTGCCGGGCATTTCGAAAATTCGTTTTTTCTAAATTTTCGAAAAACGGTAAGAGCAAAAAAATTAATGTTTATATATTTGAAAAGCACAAAAATAGCACAATATTTTGTGTATAAAGAAAATTTGTTTTGGCTAATTGGCTTTGCCAGCTTAACATTAAGCCAGCAAAGCCACCCATTTTTGGAAAAACCGTTGGAGCAAAAAAATTAATTTTTGGATATTTGGAAAGCACAAAAATAGCACAAAATTCTGGGTATAGAGAAAATGTGTTTTTTGAAAATGGCTTTGCCAGCTTAACGGACGTTTCTATCGGTCGCTGCCAACTTTTGTCTCTTATTTATGTTCATTTACTCATCTTAGTCTTCAACCTTTATAATACAATTTCTGTTAAAATTACACACTGCGATTGTTATGTATTTCGATACCAAAACTGTTGTAGTGACATTTCCCTACCCTCCCTTCGGTTACGCATTTACATCAAACCAGAAATAACGTGACTAGGTATTGTGCACTACCATCACCTTAACAATCGCTTCTACCATCAACAAGTAGTTCCTCCGCCGATGTAGCTTTTCCTCGACAACGTGTTCTCTTCTGCATATCCCTTTCTGTGACAAGATCCTTCTCCTGGTCAGCGTCGGGACCCATTGCTCTGCCGCTCTTGACCCTTCATTTTTCCTTTGTCCATTGTGCAACCATCTGGAATCACCGACTCAGAACTAATCCTCTTTACGTTCTCCTTACGTAGTATGAGTTCAGTCTAACAATACTCCCTGTACGTTTTTCGCATCCAAAGCGCCACTACCATCACCACTAGAGAAGCTTGTCGCTGACAACGTTCATTCTTAGCAATTGCAGACCTTCTCGACACCCTCTTTGACTCGGTTTTCGCTGGAATCCGTTTCCCCAAGCATGCTCACCACCGAGATCCCTATCCCCTTGCATTGCAACAACTCTCTTTCCCCATCTCCGCGTCAGAATCAACCCTCCCACTGTCGCCTCCGCGCCGTCGCGTCCTCGCTCACGCACTTTGCGTGCTCCATCCGCCCCCGCCCCCGTCGCTTCCCCCGCTCCCGTCCCCGCTGCCACTTTGCGCGGGCGGCCCGCGGTCCCGCCCGTGTAATCCAGTTTGAGCGAGTATTGTCGTAAGCAGCTGCAGCCACGCTCCCCGGATATCGACTAGTAAGCTTATTAAGGCTCGTCTGCAAATGGAATCATGCTAGGCAGAGTGCTCCCCGCGGCCACGCGGGCGCCCTCCATATACGCCAGGCCATTAAAGCTTAACGATCAGGTTATTAATAAATTATTCACACGACCCACCCTCCCGCTTGCTGAATGAAACTGTGTTTATAAATCATTTACTTCTATATCACACCGAATGGAATTGTTCGTATTATATAGATAGCGCGGAACGACTGACGAAAATTAATGTGTAAAGCGAATCATGCAATCTTAATAAAAAGGGACTGTACTGCGCTGATGATTATATCGGAACCCGGATGCAAACTGTTGTTCTCGGCCGGAAGCGGAACTGGAAATTTACATGCACGCGCGCGGGGAAAACCCAAGTGAGGCAGTGCATGTCACATGAACCAGGTCATTCAGGATCTAGTTAGAAACAGAAATAGGAAGAGCACACATTTGAGTTTCCTCTTTGGTCAAATAGGAAGAGTGCAGCTGTTTCTCTACAAGTATCAAAACTACAACTTTTATTTTTACTAAAATGAAAGTTGTTGCTGGGTATGCGGGATATTTCTTGACCAGAATATACTTAAGTATTATACAATTTCGTAAATAAACGTACTATTATGTCTTTATTGGTAGTTATTCAAGAATTCGAGATTCGAGAAAATAGGAACAGCAGTAAAGGGATTTTCTAATTTTACTGGTGGATACTCTAAAGCATCTAAGCAAGTAAAAATTTTTCTACATCGAGCTTCATCTCACGATTACGTTTTCTTTATTTTCATTTTCCATTATACCCTTATTTTCATTATCCAATACATAAAACGATAAAAATGCTTGCCTCTAAGCATCTCCACAATCGCAGAATAATACCCGTCTCAACCTTTCACTATTAGGGTGGCAACTGCAGAAGATCTTGGTATAAGAAGGGTCGTGGGTAACTGCCTTTTGAGCTATTCTAGATTTGATGGCACCACAATACGGTTTGGGCGTACCGAAGTCATCCGCATTTATGAAGTTCTCGAGAATTTCCAGACTTAGAATTTCTCGTCCTAATGTCACCGAGTATGGCTTAAACCACTATTTATCTTGAAATACCCATAAAATTAGGTATTTACTTTTAAAATAAAACAAGCACAAAATACGGGCATCAGATATGTAAACGTGTGATACGGGCTATTCGGATAACAAGAAACTTTTTTTTTTGCAAGAGAAGTATGTATCGCTGAACGACATAGATCATATTTTAATTTACACAGACAGAATGTTGAAATTCTTCTAAAAATACATCGGTAAGTGTACGTTCAAATTTGGAAAGTCTGAATTGCATTCGTTAATTGCCACTAGTTTTCTATATTTACTTGAACTAGAGACTATCTATTTCAATAAAGGAAAAAACTCACATGATGACGTGCACCATCGTCTGGAAACTCCTGTTTTACACAATGGGAGATTAAACGAATGAGATGGATGAGAAGCTTATCGCTCGGCTTTAAGGATAGAGTAACAACAGGCCGGGAAAGGAAGGTTCGCAAGCAAACCCCGAAACTATTCGGGAATTCTTCTGAGCCTGAATATTGTGGGATCAGTCCGATCTTAGAATCTGTAGAAATCTCATACAAACAATGATCTGCTTCGACCCATAAATTGACTGGTATCTTTAATTCATCGTAGCCAGAGCGGACTCCCCTCCCCTCGATCTTTGAAACTTGAGTCGCGTACCTACTCTCCCCTTCAGATCTTGGAAACCTGACTCGCAGACCTACAACTACCGTCTCTAATAAATTCCGACTTCCGAGTTACGCGCCAGGGCAAAATAACACACAAACCAGTCAGCAAGTCGCCTGCCGTCGACAACGCAACTGGATTAAGCTCTCAACCCAGGAGCGAAAATCCCGGAAGGCTCAGAGGGCGCGGAGGGTTCCCACGGGCGAGGAGGTGCGCCCTTGTCCGGAGGGCGGAAGCACTCGGGCACTGCGCCTCGCGGGCGGGCAGTGCGTCGGAGGCCGGCGGCGCCCGCCCGCGCCGTGACGTCCGCCGCATAGGCAATCCGCCGCACACAGCAGCTCCACGGGGCTGCCGCTCTCGCCCCTGCCGCTCTACGCGACAGCGGAGCGCTGCCTTAAGCCCTAACTCCCCCAGTACCGCGCCACCGGATGATGTGGATGTGGAGAGGGGGTAGCAGTGGCGGTGAAAATGGAGTTGTGGAGGAGGATGGCACAGTTTGTGACAATGGTGGGGTAATGGAGGTGGCGTTGGGAAGTATGAAGAAGTGACAACTAATGTGAAAGTGCAGGGAATACTTTTGGGACATACTGTAACTTGTTGTTGGCAATGACAGTTTTTTTGCGCAGTGTATAGTGATATCGTAATGGAAGAAGAAGCGGCGGTCGTACAAGGGGATATAGTAATTGTAGATGTGGTAACAAAATTGTCACAGTAGTTTTGACAACAGAAGATGTAGCTCGTGTTGTGTTGGGTGACGGGTAGAAGTGATATAAATGGTTATGAAGTTGGTAATGTTATGGTAGTGCATGGGAGGAGGTTGTAGAGAAGGTAGAGATTGTGATACTCCTGGCCCTAGTTGAAGTGATGGTGTCGATGATTGTGATATGAGGTATATTAATCCCAACACTAAACAAAGGATTTGCTGGAAAATGATTTCTGTGGAGACATTAACTGAGTAGTGGCATACACGCTATCATACACTTGGGAATGGTTGATGAGGTGGTATAAAATGGGAGATCTCTCAAACAGATTAACTACTTCAGATTTTTCATGATGAAAAATGACCCTTTAACCGCGTTTTGGCAACTGCCTCAGAATCAACAACGAATAGTAGTCAATTATTATACCGTGGTAGTGATCGCGAGATGCAGAGAGTTTTGAGACAATAGAAGTACGACAGTGGAGGAGCAAACGTAATGACGTTTGATGAAGTGAATTAAGTTGCTTTGGAGTGACGGGAACGAGAGAAACCGCTAGAACGAGTGGGAGCGAGAGAGGACAAGGGAGGGCGAGAGAGAAAGTGAGGTCAAGGGAGAGCGTGAGACAGCGTGAGAGAGCGTGAGAGACCACGTGATGGCAGGAGAAGGTGGGAGGAAAGGGCGGGAGAAAGCGACAGAAGATTAAGGCGCTGGAGTCGTAGAGAGTGTAATAAAGAGCGGGAGATGGTGGGATGGAGCGTGCGACAGAAAGAGTGGTCAATCGAAGGCGATTAACAGGGTATGGTGGGAGAGAGGATTAACAGGGCGATTAACAGGGTATGGAGAGATGGTATGGTGTAACGGGAGAGAGTAAGATAAGGAGAGAGTAAGCGGTTAGAATTGGGTGGGGGATGTTGAAGTGGGCGGGAACTTAAGGCAGGCGAGGGAGGGGAGTCAGGGCAAGGAGTCAGTACAGGAAGTCGAAGAAGGGAGTTGGGAGGGTAAATGAAGAGAGGAGTCAAAAAAGGGAGTCGGAGAGAGGGCCGCGACAAGGGGCGGGGAGGGGGTGGGGATGGGATCGGGTTTGAGGGGGTCGTGGGGTTGGAGCCGGTCGGAAAGGGGTCCGGTCGGGATTGGGTCGGATCGGGGAGCGGGTCGGGGAGCGGGTCAGGGAGCGGGTCGGGGAGCGGGTCGGGGAGCGGGTCGGGGAGCGGGTCGGGGAGCGGGTCGGGGAGTGGGTCGGGGAGCGGGTCGGGGAGCGGGTCGGAGGGTGGGTCGGGAGGCGGGTCTGGAGGTTGGAGCGGGAGGTTTGGTGGGACGTCGAGGATGGTGATGGGTGATTGGAGTGGGAGTCAGTGCGTGTCGGAAGGTAGGCCGAGGTCTGCGGTGGAGGTGGGGTGAGCGTGATGCGGGTGGGACGAGGGCGGCGCGGGGGATGGCGGCGCGGGGCATCGGGGCGGCGGGGCGGGGCGGCAGGGCGGGGCGGCAGGGCTGGACAGCAGGGCGGGGCGGGGCGGCAGGGCAGAGCGGGGCAGCAGGGTGGGGAGCCAGGCGGGGAGCCGGGCGGGGAGCCGGGCAGGGAGCCGGGCAGGGAGCCGGGCAGGGAGCCGGGCAGGGAGCCGGGCAGGGAGCCGGGCAGGGAGCCGGGCAGGGAGCCGGGCAGGGAGCCGGGCAGGGAGCCGGGCAGGGAGCCGGGCAGGGAGCCGGGCAGGGAGCCGGGCAGGGAGCCGGGCAGGGAGCCGGGCAGGGAGCCGGGACGGAGAGTCGTGGTTGAGAGTCATGGCGGGGGGGGGGGCAGTCGGCCGCTGGGGTGCGAGCGCCGAGGGCGGCTGCGTTAGGCCTTCCGGCTCTGCGGCCAACGCAGCGGGAGGGAGCTTTGCGATGCGGACAAGGCCCAGCCCCGGTTGGGCGCAGCAAGGGCCGCAGTGTGCCCCAGACCTCATTTGCACCTACCTGCTCACCCGGCTGCTGTATTACGTTGCTCATAACAATATTTCACATGATTGTTCAATTAATTTCATTTTTATGTTTGCATACTATTAATAGAACATTCAGTGGATACACTTTTAGCCCTCTATTTCTTAACAGACCTCCGCTTCAAACACTTCCCAAGACTCCCCAAATGAGTCGCCGCCCTGTAGTGACGTCTCTAGCCGCAAAATATGAAAATTGACTTTTAGTTTTTTGATAATCACAGAACATGGCTGTGAAAAATGGGAAATTTAATGGCGAGTTTATTAAGACTAATATCAATAATGCCCTACAAGTACAGGAGCCTGCAATAACAGGTGAGTAGATTATTCCCTCCAAAATGAATCCGTTAAGTTAATGTCATAATAATACATAATATATTACAAAAGAGGTTATACACTTACTTTTATACAAAAAATAGAATATTTACTGGCAACATCCTTATCCACTGTCGACAATGGCCTCGATGGCCTGTTAAGAAGATGCCCATATAAAAATGTAAATTATACAATATAGACTCTTTTGAAACTGAAAATTACTGTATTTTCTTCATCCAACATAATACTCTAACTATATTGTTGTTTCTCAACTATTTTTATACAACTTGTTTTCATGTTTTTATGTAGTAAACTGGATATTGTGTAAGTTTCATCGCTCATATGCAGGAAGTCTTATTTCCAGAAATGTTTTCCCTGGTACCTTATAAATTCTGTTACCATGTATTTACCAGCAAAGCTGTACCAATTCCAAATATGTGGTCAAGTCTAAGTGAATAATTTTATTAATTTTATTTTTTTATTTATTCCGTCAAAATATATACTTATCCTCACAAAGCTCTCTATTACTACTATACTGATCACGAAATAGATCACTGAAAAGTCCTGCCTGTCACATCTCATTGTGATAAATGTGATAGTAACGTAAAGAAAATTATTGTGGACTCCCTTGGGATGTTTAGTTTCAATATATAAATATTCGTTAATTTACGATCTGTCGTTCAAAATCCGACCGGCAGAGGTAGCTACATGAGCGAGCACTGAGCGGTGGACCTTCCGGTTCTGCGGTCACGCAGAGGAGCCTCTTGCAATTCATGAACCTATTTTCAAAGTGACGTATGCAAATACAATTGATGAGACTCTTTACTCAAAACGTTTCCTAGTTTTAGATATCATTATACACAGTTTATTAAAAGATAAGCGGATTGTTGGAATTGCGCGACTTCACTTAATTCCAAAGGATTCCCCTTGATGTCACAATGTTTCCACAGATTTGCTGATTATGACGCCATTTCCAGATTGTTTACATCTTAATTTGTTTACTTGCCACGAGGTTTTTAGTGAAGTGCGATTGTTTCGTATGCCTAAGACTCTTCTGCATTTTGCCACAGATTGAGTTTTGTCTACGATAAACATATTCGACGATGATTGAATCCTATCTTGAACTACAGATGTGAGTGGGAATACATCCCATTCCCGGAAAATTTATTTAATAGAGATACATTACGTTGAAAATACGCTCTTTAATTGATGCCAACATTGGCTCTATCACTAACGCTACCTCGATCGCCAGCACTGTGAAATGACTAATGGTTTGGTAATCACTTTCCAACAATCGGGACTAAGGTTCCAATTCGAGTCGATCTTTGTTGAATTCGTGGAAGACAAAGCTACTTTGCGACAGGTTATTTCGAGATGGTCTCTTTTTGTAGCCTCTTATTCCACGAACCGCAATCAATCAATTAATCATCAGCAACACAACCCATCAAAATCATTCCTCTCAGACCTGACTAAGTAGCCTATGGATTCTTGATCATTATAAAAGTTAAAAAGTTTCCGATTCAGAGAGTCGATATACTTGGAGAAATATGTGTCAAGTTTTGGATTAGACATTTTTTGTGTATCTGTAATCAACCGAATATTATAATATGTTACAATACGAATGTCGTAACACATTTGGTACAAATTCCAGTAACCATAATTTTCGCTACTCTAATATAATATTACATTTTTTATTAATTCTGAAAAAGGTGGCACTGATATTGACAGAAGTTAATATTTACAGCAGTTAATAGTATCGATAGTAAGCAGTTAATTGCATTATAACACGTGTGTTCAAATAATAATTTTGATGAAATTTTGCATGTAAAATTTGACTTTAGATGGCCAAAGTAGACAAAGAATATGTCATCACTGTGATATCTTATTGTGATGTGATTCTTATTGAAGTTATGGTAACAGTCAACTTAGTCGTATTACTACCACAATTATTCATCCCCCAATATTAATATGTTCACAATAGCCTCTTCTTCTTGGTCATCATGCCCGTAGCCATCAAGCTATATATTTACTAAAAACGTTGCTGCCGTAACTGGAAAGGTTGTTGTCCACGATAATCTTTGTTCACTTCCTCTTTTACCAATATTGTCAAATACTGTCCCTAAACAAGACCTCCACAATATCAAAACTGTCGCTACCGATATTATCAGTAACTAGACTAAAATATTAATATGTTAACAGAAATCATGCAATAATTGCCAGCAATAATTGCCAGTTCGTATCACTGTGCTACTTTGAATATTACCGTCTTTCGTTTCGTCAACTGGAGAGTTGTTGCCTAAATTCCGACCATCTAACCACTGTCACCAGCTCACCATGATCACCATCTCCAACCACTGGCACCACAGGAAAACCGCAGCTTCTTCTCAGCTCTATAAACACCGACACAAGCAGATCACTACACTCTGCGGGCATTCACTTACGTGCGAATTCTTACTTTCGACATCACCGTATCACTGCGTAATCTCCTATCGTTATCATTGCTACACTCGACGACTGATTGATGATTGTTAGTGTCGATTAGTACGTGTAGTGCATGTCTTTACACGGGAGATGGCGATGAATTCTCCCGCTAGATGGCGAGATCTGGCCCCGACCTACCGTTGGCTAGCGGTGTTTTTCTTACCAGGTACCTCTCACCAGTGGAGCACTACCCTGCCGGGACAAGCTCTAAGCTCCCGACATATGTGGTAGTGTAGTGCACGTGTGTGTGTGTATGTAAGTAAGTAAGTGGTGAGGATAGAAAAAGGAAGAGGAAGAAAACATAGCAAGCGGAATGTGGCCCGTTTTTAGCGTACTACTCTGGCATTCGCCTGGTGTCAATCGGAGAAACCATAGAGAACTAACAATCAGCGCAGTCGGCCGCTAGAATTCTCCCCCACCTATCGACTGAATTCGTCCTAGCTAACAAGCTGGGGACACTGTCGGGACTCGAACCTAGGACCTCCGAGGCAGTGACATCAGTTGAGGCTCTGAGCCACCTCTCCCGGTGCTACACGCGCAAATGTGTGACTAATGTGTACGTACTAACATTCTCTCCGATGTAGTATGACGCAGACACCTACGTACTCTCACCCGCAGCATCATCAGCTTTATCTCGTACGTACTAACATTGTCTCCGACATAGTATGACGTACTACAGACACCTACATACTCTCACACGCTGCATCACCAGCTTCACCTCGTACGTACTAACATTGTCTCCGACATAGTATGACGCAGACACCTACGTACTCTCACCCGCAGCATCACCATCGTCAGCGGTGTCGCGGCCGCGGCAGGCCCGCGCTCCTGAGCCCGGACTCAATAAGAGCGGCTGAAGCGAGAACGCTGCGGTGTTCGCAGGCTTCATTTGCACGTCGTTACACAGCGCTTTGTAAAACAAATTACTTCGTAACAAACTTCCATGAGCGAGGCGCTGTCCGGGTTATAATCGTCGAGCAGAGCGCCGAGGTAATCCGGTAACGTGCGATTAATATAAATATGCACGGCTCTGGGGAGGAGCAAAGACGTGTCGAAGCCGTTTCAAAAGAGACCAGTTTCCGGTCACGCTTCTAACTTTCAGTAATGTGGCGGCGCAAAGAGAAACTCAAACATTATTACAGTTTAATTGTATAACTAATGACCCAATGCATTCGACGCGGCATGGAATTAATATGCAATTTCCCCATCGCATATGCATTCAAATTAAATACGTATACGCCCAACGCAATATAGAAACTACAATGAACAAACATTCTATGACCGCATATTTGCCGCTTATCTATATTACCTTTACACCCGAAATAATTTTATCAAACAACAAAGTGTTACATTCACATTATATTATTTTCCGCGTGCCGTGAAACATTTTTCAACATACATCAAGTGAATCATTGGTTAGAAATGGCTAATATAAGCCGGAACCATGAAAGCATCAACGGTTCTGAAAATATCTGAAAGAACCTTTCGGGCCATGAGGGTATTATTTAATGTCTAATAAGCGGAGTGTGTTATCATCTGAGTGCTGGAAAAAGTGAAAAATATTCTCTAGCTATCCATGCTATCGCAACTTGCATTGTTGATCCAGAAACTATTATTAAAACTTTTTCCAATACTAAAACAATAATTAGTTTACTTTTCACGTTTTTCGACATGAAAAAACATTGTATCAAGTTGCATCAAGAAAGTTTTTCATAATAGAATTAAAAGTCTTCTCTTTCTAATGAAGAAACGTCTAAGATATGCCAAATATCATAAAAGTCAACAAAAATCGAGAGATTGATTCATATGTGTACTCAAGAAATAAATAAAATATATGTATTTTGATAGTTCGAGTGCTGGTATATCAAAAAGAAGCAAACATTTAGTTGTACGTGACTATTTGTACCTAAAATGGGATAAAACTGAAAATCAGAAAAAATACAAAACGTTGTAATAGGCTTTCTCATCCTCGTATAAGTTGCATACTTCTCTAAAATGCTATACGTTACATTATAAATCAGTCATCTAAGGCACAGTCAAGTTTGAGTGACCAATTAAAGATATATTGTCTGTAAATACCGTAAATCACATGAAGATACTTATTTCACAAAATCAATTTCAACTAATTTTCTCTTGTAGCATCCGTTGATTCATCATCGTATTATTAAGGGATTAAAAATGTGCCATTTGTAATGAATATTGCGGGAATCGTTGGAGTTAATAAAAAAGACAAAGGGAATTAATTGAATGAAATATCAAATATTCATTTTAGAACTGCTTCTTTATTCCTTCACAGTTGCAGCGTTCAGTGATAATCGCAGTTTAAGCTGTTTTGCAAAATTAAAACACGAATATTTAGATTACATGGATAATTAATAAATGTAGTCTGTTTGAGATCCCATGGATAATTAATAAATGTAGTATGTTTGCTCTTAACGGACAGAAAAGAGTAGAACAATTCAATGTGACAGAGAAATTAGATGAAATTAAAAATAATAAAATGAAAAATAATATTTATAGAAGAAATATCTAAAATCTCTAATAAAAATTATTGAGGGCGAATACGGGTATATTTTCCAAGGAACTTCGTTTCCTTATAAACATTCATTTATTCTGAATATTAAATATATTTTATTTGATAACTTACATGTAAAATGTATGTTAATAAGAGGGTATTGAAAGTCATTAGTATAGAAAATTAGTAATAGTATATTTTTGATTACGCATGATTGGCTTTTGGATAGAGCTGAAAGCCCTTAAGACTACCCCGTATGGGATGACAAACAAAGGAATTATGCTGAACATTTTATATCTAGTATGATCATTCTAGTATCAATTGCTAATCGATCTAAATCCCTGACGTAATATGCAAGCAATAAAAATGAAAAATTCTTACACGTATTTAATTGAAATGACACGCTATTCTATATCACTATTTACTGTTTTTGTACTTTCGATACTTTTCATTCCATCCATAATTGCCAGTTTTCACTCAGTCGTTATGTTTGTTACGACTAAGTATTTCAGTAAACAAGAATAATGTTGATGACAAAGCTAAGTGTAGCTCAAACGTATTATATTTTGCTTCATTTCGTCCTCCAACCTAATAGAATAAATTGATAATGTTCACTCGACAACGAAGGGAACTGCTACACAAACATG
Source organism: Acheta domesticus (assembly GCA_031308135.1). Classification (NCBI taxonomy): domain Eukaryota; kingdom Metazoa; phylum Arthropoda; class Insecta; order Orthoptera; family Gryllidae; genus Acheta; species Acheta domesticus. The sequence continues at coordinate 156,032,289 of JAHLJT010004567.1, forward strand.
AGTACAACGTATTAAATCAATACCTTTATTCATTCTCTCAAAATACTCTCAACAACAAAGAAAAGAAAATGTAATTACTTAATCCTGAAACGAAGTATCATATCTTGTTATATAATTAGTATGTTAATTTCGAGGCTATTTTGCGCTCACATAATGATATAACAAGTCATAGAGCTGAGTTTTCCGATAATTAATTGTTGCAAGTAAAGTCATGATTAAGTATGCCTGCCAGTTGTTAGCAGCGTCTCGCGCATATAAAGTCAGTTTTCTCCAGAAATTAGTAAATGGCCGACTCGTTAAACAGAGTTGTTTAAATGCCACCATGAAACGAGAAGCCGTCAAGTACCGGGAAAATGTGGAAGTGTTCACGAGTGCACTTGCTTTTGTAACGAAGCGGCACGTTTTTCCTCGCCCACTCTCTCATCGTCACCCGACAGTCTCGTGGGAGAAAATGTGGATCTATTTGGAAGGAAAGAAGAAAGTAGATTTCTCGCATTCCTGCGAACAATCACCTCTGTGAATAAAAATCACAATCAATTGACACAAAATTATGGCTCAGAATCTGAAGATGGCGTCTTATTTAAATTACAGAGTATTTATAATTCAAAGCTTTGAAATGGCAATAACATTATTTTAACAATCGCTTCTGCAACTGCACAAACACGTGTGATAAAAACTAAAAATTGTATTAATCTTTATAATAAAATTAGGTCTCTTGTAACACTTTGACATCGCTAGACATTCAAAGGAAGTACATAACACGCATGAATCACAGTGGTTCAATAGTTATTCATAGCAAAATAGCAAAGTGTTTCATTATTTGTGATCTCCCAGCCTTCCTCATCTTTTATTTTCCCCCAAACGTCCCACAGCTTCCTCAGCGCACTGGCGGTACGCTTAAAAGCTACACTTTGAGCGTACCCGTAACGAGAGATTGCCTCTTGAATCCCAGCAACGAGTCAAACATTTTCTCGATGTTTTAAACAACAGTAAATTAGTGACACAGTCAAAAATCAAATTCACAGTCCAGCAGTGAATTAGTAACACCTTCAAAAATCGAATACACAGTCCAACGGCTGTGATCAGTGGTTTGCGTGGTTTTGCTGATGACATCATTATGTATGCTGAGAGCAGCGCTATACATAGAATGCGGTAGGATGTAGGTATTGTAATGGCTTAAAGGCATTCAGCCTTGGCACATAGTTGAAACGAATTGAAATTTTATATAAATGTGTTATAATTACCTATTAAATGAATAATACATTTTGTGCCGTAGACCGCGCGCGATCTTACCTTGCTTGACATGCGTTCTTACCTCCAGGAACCACTGACTGGAGCATCTGAAGCGCTCCAAAGCACAATACATTTACAAACAGTGCTGTAGAGCAGAGCATATCTGATGCACGTACACAGATACCACGACGGAAAATTTCAGTGATTATCTTGCTCCAATTATTTTCATTATTTTAGATTATTTTAATTATTTTCCCTTTCCCTTTCATGCAATAAGTAAAATTAGTTTCAAATAACAAACGATGTCTTTAAAATAACGTCTAAGAGTAAAGTGGGAAATAAGTGGCTTTAATTAATGTTCGCTCAAAATGCATGTATTTGATTTGAACAGCACAGCGTGTACACCTGCAGCTGGAAGCACTGAACGTGGTTGCTCACTAAAATGTTGTGTGTGTTGCTCACGAAAATGTTGTGTGTGTAGCTCACTAAAATGTTGTGTGTGTTGCTGACTAAAATGTTGTGTGTGTTGCTCACTAAAATGTGTGCGGAAGACCAATTCTTTCTGCTTGATGTAAACAATCTCAGCAAATAATGAAATTTACAGGCAACGATACCCAGATAAAACATTTGTAAATGCTGTAAAAATATGATAACATAGAGAGATTCTCCATGAAGCGAATTGGATATTTATATTACTCGATAGAAATATCTATTGTCTTCGGTATGTCTAAAACTTGAGACATACCTAAGATTCCAGATGTGAGTTCATAGATCGCAGTTAAAACAAACTAACAAACTTAACAGTAACATCTAATCTCCAAGGATGAAGTGTTAAATCATTTCCTTAACACACATTGCAGTTGCTTTAAGGACTCTTATTGTCTTCTTTGCATTCCATTCCAACACCTACATTATACATAACCTGGTCTGCCGTTATAACAAGACTACGTTGCCTTTTCATGTTGTTACAGCAGCTTCTCACACATTCACTCCAGCTCAAAATCAAGCACAATTCACCACCTCGTCCTTTCCCATCCTCTTTGCTCTCAACCTCCTAGCTCTCCACATTTCGCACCTCATGTTCATCATCTCTCACTGTCCCGCGCTCGGCCCGATATCTCTCCCTTTCTTCCCCCTCTTCTTTCTACTATCTCCCCCTCTCTCTCTCTCTTTCTCCCTCTTAAGAGCCGGGGCATATTCGCAGTGCTATGACGGATACCTAGGGGAGCGAGATATCTTAACCTTTCCTATAATTGAAACCTGAATAATGGATGCGTGCCGCTTTCCATGTTCAACTCAGCGAATGGAATGACGCCAACCGGGTTAAGTCCTTCTATCCTCGTTTATAATTTATAAAGCAAGCGTTCCTGCAACCTGCCTTCCTACCGCCTAGCCCCCCCCCCTCATCTCCTCCCCCCTTCCCCGGCGGGTGGGGTGGGGAATGGAAGAGGGTGGGGGGAGGGAGGGAGGGAGGAAGGAAGACGCCTTCCTTTCGGCGCGGAACCTCGCGACTGCAAGAACGTCTACTTTCACGGCTCGTCGAGCATCCGTAAACGTCTATGAAGAGGGGGGCACCGAAGAGCGCTTGTGCCTCTACTGCAGCCAGTCAAGCCGCGCCAGCCAGCGCCTGCCCTGTAGGATGTGCGGAAACTGTTGCCGACGAATCGCATGAATAATTGCCGCTTTTATTAGGGCGAAAATTACCCGACAGCCGCGCCGGAATTGGAGAGATTGAGCGAGGAGCGGAGGAGCCACCCGGTGAGAGCCCCCGACGAGACCTGGAGGGTGCTGCAGGGGCCGAGAGAAATTCGGGTGTTGGCGGTGGAGAGCGTGACCTCTAGGCGCGACAGTGGGTCGAATTCTGGAGAAATCGCCCGCACGTGAACAATACTTCTTCACTTTACGGTTCAGGTTACTGCCTATTCCGTCCTCACTGTGTCTCTCCATTTTTACTTTCCCGTATACGTACGTATACACGGAGTGATATACGTAGTATAGGGAAAGTTATGTAATGCTGCGCGAAAAAATGGCCAGTTTTCGCCAGAAAAAAATCATTGCTGGGCGCTGATAAAGACAAAGTGGATAAAACCAGTTGCTAAATTTAAAAAAATTCCCTAACACGTGGTGTAGCCAGAGCCCCTCTTTTATGGGTCCTTGATACCGAAAACCAATTGAAAGGAAAATGTCCGTCTGTCTGTACGTCCGTCTGTGAACACTGCTGTCGCCTAAACCATACTTTCTTCCACAATTTCTTCCAAAATGAATATTCCCCTGTCGATCTGGTTCTAGTCAAAGCTTTGAGATTTTGAAAAAGATCCTGTAAAATTTGGGGGTACATAAGGTTTTCCGGACATTTTCAAAATTTATCAAAAACGGCTTCACATTTTTTCTGTAAATTTCTTGTATGATTAGTGTAAAATACACTTATTAAGATGGAATAGGTCCAATTTTCGCGGATATCTCTAAATTTTCGAAAATTGCGAAAGTTAAAATTTTTTTCGGCGTCTTCCTAAGACTACAAAATTGAAGATAGAGATTTCTCCTTCAAATAAAATTTGTTTCCAAAGTGAGTTCTTTCATTAAAGTCCTGTACATTTTTTTGAAAAATTTAGTAGTTTTCGCGCAATATTGCGTGCAATATGTGCAATTTTAAAAAATACAAAAACAAGATTTTCTCGAAAACGGTTCCAAAATTGTTCTTTAAACTTTTGGTAGGGATAGTGCCTAATGTATTTTATGAGATGAAGAAACGCCATACTGCTTTATTCTTTTGTTTTTTCAAAAATCAGAAAATGTAATTTTCTTGACTTGTCTTTCACGTCGTTAATATTTACATTAGCGGCAATTTTTTCGCATTATTATATTTACAAGTGCATGTGCTTTAAATAATGTCATGTAAAGTTTCTCGAAAACACAACGGCTTTCTGTGAAAAGTAGCTCAAAATTCCACATTTTCAGAAACGCTCAGACACCATTTTCTCATATATTGCTGCAATTTTTTCCTTCAAACTTTTGTAACAGATAATGCTAATTACACTCTTTGCTATGACGTAAAGTTTATTTGAGTTATTTTTTTGTTTCTTCAAAAACTACATAATTGTATTTTTTAAGATCTCTCACATCTTTAATATGCACATTACCAGCAATTTGTAAAGATTATTATGTTTGTGAGTGTACGTGCTTGAAAAAACTTCAAATAAAGTATTTTGAAAACTCAAAACTTTTCTGTGAAAATGAGCTTTAAATTTTGCAATTTTAGTAGCGCTTAAACACAATTTTCTTTAAAATGTCACATAATTTTTAAAGGAAATTACCAGTTTGGACTAGGTTTTTGTATGGAATGTATCTAAAATTAATATTTCCATTCTACCAGTAGGAAACCGAACAATTAAGAAAATGACAAAAAAATGTAGTTTGTGCGGTGATAGATGGCAGCTGGCAAAAAAGAGTATGTGGCAATTCCAAATAGCTAGCGAAGACCAAGGAAATAGAAAACTAATACGGGAAAGTCTGTGCCATTCTGTAGCACCACTAGTTTCCTTGGCCTTCCTACATCTTTTGTTCCTTCTGGTGCGTAATACAAAGCTGACTTTGTAAGTCTATTATCACTCATTCTCTCTACATATTCTAACCATTGAAGAATACTCGTGAAACATTACTCGTGCCAATACCATTGAAACATTACTCGTGACAGCACTCCGATTGAAACTTAGTGGCCAATGAAGGTCATGAGAGGGGAACATTGTCACCAATTCGGGAGCTCCAATATAAAAAATTTAATTGTAACAAAGCTCTTAATCAGATGGCAGTGTCACCCTTTCCATTCAGCTCGTGAACTTGAAGTGCCACTCTGTTTGAATCGGAGTATGGCGTAGTTTAGCGTTGCACCTGAGCGTACATTTTCTATGTTAAAAATAGTTATTTCTTATACCCGGGGTAAGTGTGATATTTTATTTTGCGAGTCGGAAATTTTGAGACTCATCTAAGAGGACGTTTTTACAACATGTCTGACTCATATAAGAGTTATTTAATGCATTGAACCTGAAATACATTGAATTAATAAACAAGATTTTAGAAAAGAAGTGTTTATCGAGTGATGATGAAGTTGCTGATTCATCATTTGAACTAGAAATTTCTTGTAAAGAATGCAGATTTTGAAAAAAAATTGAATAAGGTAAACCTGAGAATCAGGAAATAGAATCTGAACCTTTCATAAGTAATATATTTATTTGCTGTCGAATGTTAATAAATAAAATCGATATTTTAAGGTTAAAAACGATAATTATTTTAAATATTTGCTGACCACAAAACTCTTACTCGGAAAGGGTAGAAAACGAACAAAATGGCCGAAAAAATTATTGTAAAAAAACGCTTCCATAAAACATACAAAACATTACTATAAAATGCTTTCTTTTAGAATGTAGATATATTTTGTTAATATTGAAGTTATTAACTTTATGCTTCGTATTCTTTTCTTCGTTCAATGTTCGTTAACTTTCAATTTTATTTTTTGTTCACTAGTGTGACACTTTCAAAAAGGTTGTGGTATATTTTGTGCTTTGTATTGGGTTTATGAATTATTTGCACCGTTTACTTCATAATAAAACATTTTTGTAATTAATTTGTGCTTTAAATAACCTATAATAACTAGCGGGTCAGTCAGGCTCAACGTTCCCACTGACATGAGGATTTTTCACGTTCCCCGCCGGGTTAATTGAAGTCAATCTGATGAAACGAGCAATAATGATTCACATAGTGTCAAAACGAAGTGTACTAATTTACTGTATGTCACCACTATAAGGACCTTGAAACTCTCTAAAGCATATTTCTTGTTACTTTCTAGAGTGATCCGCCTAAAAATAGCTCAAATCGTTTCGCTTGTCTAAAGGAATTAAACAAGTATTTATTGCCATTATATGCGCCTTAAAATCTTTAAAAATGTATTATGTTCTTAAAACCTGCAAAAATAAGAGTTTTGTCATTCTCGGAAAATGTTCCGGAATGATCCAAAAAGGTATATTGTTTCATCCCTAAGACGCTCTTTCTCGAAGAACTTCTCTCTTGCGCCGAATTATGGATTGCAAGAGTTCTAACTGTGAGTAATGAACTAACTCACGGTTGTAGAGATGCACGCAGATTACTATATCAAGGCTTTGTACGGAATATTATATTCCAATAATTTTAAAAGAACATAAAATAACACTAATCTCAGAAGCCTCAAAATAAAGGCTTATTCCCATTACTATCCGGGCAAAATTGTCGTTCCTTCACGGTACGCGCCTGCGAAAGCTGATTCACTCCTTCATTCGTCTAAAAATAGCAGAAGCATTATAAGTGCCATGTCCATTTATCCTCACAACTACCTATCTTCCTGAAAGTTCAAAGTGATCACGATGTGGTCATTTCGCCATAAATTATACCGTCTGTGACACTGTCAAGTTCTATTGAATTCGAATCAGAGATGAAAGAGTTTTAATATGGTGGCTGTTATAACTCAAAAACACTCACTTTCCATAAGAATATTTATTTACAAAAATCTGGGCCAACTCGGCCGCTATGTACAGTTACCACAAAACTTCATATACAAAAAACAATCTGCCATCTGGCTGAAACCACGCCGAGCGCTCTACTGCCGGTGATCCTCCGCCGGCGTCCTTTTATTTGGGCCAGCTCCCGCGCAAGGCTTCCGCGGCTTCCCCTGATTGGCCTGTTCACCAGTGCGCGGAGCCCAGGTAACAGGCGTGGCTGGTTTCTGAGCACACCCTTGGCGCGCTTGACGAAGCTCAGCGCGCCTGATGCCGACGCTCTGTGCTGCGCGCTGCCGGAGGCGGGAACATGCCTGCCGGCGCTCTTTGCCGCGCAGTTAGCGCGGCAACTTTGAACTGCCGTCCGCATACTACACCCTCCCCACCGAAGTTGTGATGTAGGGGGTTGAAACGACGCAGTCGGTTGCTCCTCCGCAATGCCGGCCGCTGCTGCGACTGTAGAGATGGCTCCTCGATGGTTGCGCCGGAATCCAGTGTGGGCCGCTCCTCCTGCTGGCTTGAAAAGGGAAAACGCATTACACTTTCTGTTGCCCTGCTCTGCGCTGGCCCCCCCGCCTGTTGCTTATCTACTACAGAATCGTAGTACCGTCTCCTAATCTGTGATTGATGCCGAGAGATTGCTCTATCTTCTGTCCTGAGGACGTAAACTCTGCCTCCTCTTACTGCAGTTACTATTGCTGGTTGCCACTTACAATTACTTCCGTACACTCTTACCAGTACCTTATCTCCTCTCTTGAATTTAGCGCCTTTGGTTGACACTGGCACTTCTTCCGGGAATAACAAGGACAATAAGGTACGGGGCTGCCGACCATGCAATACTTGAGCGGGGCTTTTACCTGACATATTTGGTAACGTCCTATAGGTGGTCAACATGCTAAGCAACGCCTGCTCTACTGATGCACCCGCTCTAGTTGCTTTAAGCATGGCTGACTTGAACGTCTGCACTAATCTTTCCACCTCTCCATTTGACTGAGGATGGAACGGTGGAGGCAAAATGTGCTGTATCCCGCTACTTTTACAAAATTTTTGAAATTCCGCTGATATGAACTGCGGGCCGTTATCGGAGATCAATACTCGTGGGAGGCCTTCTGTTACGAAAACTTTCTTCAAAGCATCTATTGTATGTGGTGCAGTTGTGTGTTGCATGCGCATCACGTACGGATAATTTGACAATGCGTCCACTACTAACAACCACATATGCCCTAAGAAAGGACCCGCAAAATCTACATGTATGCGGTCCCACGGCTCGCAGGGTTGGGGCCATGAGCTTAAATCCGCTCTCGGCGTTGCCTGACTAGTTTGGCATGCTTCGCAATGCTTGCTCATCTCCTCTATATCTTTGGTTATTCCTGGCCAATAACAATAACGGCGGGCTGCTTGCTTTGTTCTGGCTATACCCCAATGACCCTCATGTAAAAGGCGTAATACCTTTGGCCGCAACTTATGCGGAATCACTACCCTAACTCCTTCATCGCTAGCCAGTAATAATACGCCGCCCTTAACCGACAGCCTGTGTTGGAGCTTATACCATTCCGTCAGCGCCCTGGTTCGCCTATGCGCGCTGGACCAACCAGTTTGTACGTGGTACAGCACTTGCCTGAGCTGCGGATCCTTCTTTGTTTCCTTTGCCACTTGATATGACGAGACTGGAAACCTGATACTGCCTCCTCTTCGGCTTGGTCCAGCTGGAGACAGGCGATGTCCTCAGAGTCAAAAGTTGCATCCGGCCCTTGCGGAAGACGGGATAGTGCATCTGCGTTAGCATGCTGATATGTAGATCTGTAAAGTATCCTGTAACTATAATCAGACAGGAAAAGCGCCCACCTTTGCATCTTACGCGCCGTATTATCTGGGATACGCTTGTGTGGCGAGAACAAAGACACCAACGGCTTATGATCAGTAATGATTATGAACTTTGACCCATATAAGTATTCATTGAATTTTCTCACGCCGTATACAATTGCTAAAGCTTCTTTTTCTATCTGAGAGTAATTCTTCTGGTGAACATTCAACGTTTTTGACACACAAGCAATTGGCCGCTCAACACCCTTAGCATCCTTCTGCGAAAGGACTGCCCCAATACCATATTCTGATGCATCTACAGCTAGTATAGTCGTTCTATCTGGCAAAAAATGTTCCAATTTAACTGCCTGCATTAAATTCTCTTTCAACCTCCGAAATGCCTTGTCACAATCTGCCGACCAATGCCATTTTTACGCCTTTCTTACGCAACGCGTTGAGGGGTGCTGCTATTTCCGCCATGTTCTTGATAAATTTGCCATAGTAATTAATCTTCCCCAGAATGACTGTAGCTGCTGCAAATTAACAGGAACCGGAAGCTGCTGAATCGCCGTTGAGTTTTCTCCGGTTGGCCTGATCCCCGAGCTATCCAACACGTGACCTAGATAAGTAATCTGTTCTTTAAAAAAATCACACTTATCCAAGTTAACCCTTAGGCCCCATTCATTTAAAGTCTTTAATAAGAGATTCAAGTTTTGTAGATGTTCCTCCTCCGACTCGCCCGTTACCACTATATCATCTAGGTAGTTGGCGCTGCCCTTCACCTGGGCTGTCAGCGTATGCAGGCAGCGCTGGAAAATAGCCGCAGCTGAAGCGACCCCGAAAGGCAACCGGTTGTATCGGTAAAGCCCGAACGGTGTGTTAATTACCAATAAGTTCGCAGACTCTTCATCTAACGGGATCTGCAGATACGCGTCCCGCAAATCTATTTTTGAAATCTCTGCCCGCCCGCTAGCTTCTGAAAAAGCTCTTCTGCTCTGGGGATGGGGAACTGCTCTACCATGAGTTGCGCATTAACGGTGCTCTTGAAATCTCCGCACATTCTAATTTTACCGTCTTTCTTTTTTACTATGACTACTGGAGTTGCCCATGCACTAGTACTGACGGGGTCAAGACGTCCAAATCTACTAACCTGTCGATTTCCTTTTTTACTTTATCTTTCACTGCCAGGGGAACAGGTCGTGCTTTAAAAAATTTAGGGGTGGCATCTTTCTTCAACTGCAAATGCGCCTCAAAAATTTGCATTTTCCCAATTGCTCCCGAAAAAACTTCTGAATTCAAATCTATCACATTCTTTACCTCCTTTGGCAGGGCGCTAGTCTGAATGACAAACGCGTCCTGAACCGTAAATCCAAAAATTGTGAAAAACATCCATTCCCAGAATGTTAACTGCATCACGACTGTCCACAACCACCAGTGTTACTTGTCTTTCCATCGCTTTGTATTTCGCTAGCAGGCTTATCTTACCTTTCGTCTTGATCCTCTGTCTAGCATATCCATAAAAAACTGTGTTCAGCGAGGCGCAAGGCGGAGAACCCAGCTGCTCATAAGTAGCCATGCTTATTAGAGTTGCTGCTGCACCTGTATCCACCTGGAATAATACAGATTTACCACCTATTTCCAAGTTTACAAACAATTTACTTTTGTCGTCACACTGCATAACTGAATAAATACAATCACCATCCCCTTCATCGATGCCTCTTTCTTGCCGCTGGCTTTCGGCATAACCACTGCTGCGTCCTTCTCTGACGTGCCCCGCTCACCTCATCGATGTCCATTTCTTGTCGTCTGTTTTCAGCAGAACCACTGTTGCACACTTCTCTAATATGCCCTTTCTTACCGCACTTGTAGCACTCCGCTCTGAGGAATCTGCAAACCTTCCTGTCGTGACTAATAAAACACTGTCTACAAGACTTCAATAGCTTGCCTCTGCTGGTGGAAGGACTTTTCTTCTCCTGCTGCTTCCTGCTTCGTGGCTTGGCTACCCAATTTTCCTCCTGTACACTCATTTCCTCTACATCTCTTGCTGCTCTATCGCCTAACGTCATCTGATGCGCCGTATGCTTCGTTACCTCATACGATGTTGCTAATTTTAAGGCGTCTTCCAAAGACGGGTTGTTTTGTTGCAATAATGCCCACCGAACTTCTTTTTCCGGCGTATGCATTACCAACATGTCCCGTATCAATGACTCCGCATACGATTTCTCTGTGTTGCATTCAAACGCACAACGCTTCGCCAAACCCTTCAACTCCGTCGCCCAATCGGCATGCGTTTGGCCTGGCGTCATTCTGGATGAATAAAACTTGTAGCGTGCCGCCACTAAATGCGTCTCCCTCGAAAAATGAGCTAGCAGCCGCTGTTTAAGTATATCGTATGACACCTGCGAAATCTCTTCTTCCTTGCTTAACTTACGTAACAACCTATTTAACGGTGCGCCGATTGTGGCCAGAAAAAATGCTCTTTTACGAGATTCCTCTTTAATATCATAGCATAACAAATGTTGCTCCAATCTGGCCACATATTCTTCGCAGGTTTCCTCTGCTGCATTGTAAGTTGCGAACGGCGGGGCTGGGCTGCTCGGTCGTGACGAAATTGCCGCTTGCTGCAATGTCTGCACCATCATCGCCATCTGCTGCTGCTGTTGCTGCTGTAGACACGCCATCAGTTGTGAAAATTGTTCCGCGTTCATTTTCCTTTTTACTCGTCGCCACTGTTATAACTCAAAAACACTCACTTTCCATAAGAATATTTATTTACAAAAATCTGGGCCAACTCGGCCGCTATGTACAGTTACCACAAAACTTCATATACAAAAAACAATCTGCCATCTGGCTGAAACCACGCCGAGCGCTCTACTGCCGGTGATCCTCCGCCGGCGTCCTTTTATTTGGGCCAGCTCCCGCGCAAGGCTTCCCGCGGCTTCCCCTGATTGGCCTGTTCACCAGTGCGCGGAGCCCAGGTAACAGGCGTGGCTGGTTTCTGAGCACACCCTTGGCGCGCTTGACGAAGCTCAGCGCGCCTGATGCCGACGCTCTGTGCTGCGCGCTGCCGGAGGCGGGAACATGCTGCCGGCGCTCTTTGCCGCGCAGTTAGCGCGGCAACTTTGAACTGCCGTCCGCATACTACAGTGGCAAAGGTGGTGTAGGTCCATGGCTTTTATAACGTCACCTAAAAAGTAAATCTCAGTGAACTGCAAACCATACACAACATTACGGAATTTTGCATATCAGACACGGTAAATCACAAACACATTTCTCTAGAAGGGCGGTTCTCAGCGGGAGTTTCAGCTGCGCAGTATAAACAAGTATTTCTTGGCATTCAACACTCGTGGGAACGACAAGACCGCTCCAATTTCTGGTTGACAGTTTTGGCAGAGACACGGCTCTTCGGAGAAGATGGGTCACAAAGGGACGGGAACCTTCTCTTCCACTACTTTTTGAGCATGCGCAGTCATTTTTTGCTTCAAAGTAACAATTCAAGAAAAACTGAGAACCAACGTGGTCATATCTGAGAGCGGCTCAGTTCGAGTGGTAGCAATCTCATTCTGTCGTGAGAGTGGCACACAATTTTTACCTCAGACTCAACAAACCTGGAACTGTGTTAATGTAGTGAATTGTTCAAAATAGATCTTATTGGGGTGTAGATTGACCAACTTTACAGGAAAAAAGATCTAACAAACAATAGCATACACCTTTGATTCTAAAAATGTTAATAATTCCCTACCTAAAGAAATGAAGACACAAAAAAAATATCTGGAGGTTGCTGCTTTAAAACTGCCGTTACTCGGGTTGTTAGAAAATGTCTAACAATTGTGGATTTATTTCAATAGCATTGATATTTTTCAACTCACAAACAGAACGCTCGAGCAATGTCTTCTCGCATGATTCAACTGTACATCCGTTCATCGTTCTTATCAGTTCTTGGGGAAGGGAAACACTATGAGAAGGAGCTGATTAATGCAAAGCATCTAGTTAGATATTTTCTCACGCGTGAGCAATCGCGTTATATTTCGATACGATTATTGCATCCACGCTCCTCCCAGTTATTCCCTGTTTTGTGTCTTAAATGCTTGCGTGAGGATCAGAAAAGCTTAGTGTCGCAAACTGATCGTGTCTCATCTTCATCGAATATTTAGCAATCGTCCGCTATCCCTTCGCTCTAGTTTCGTTATTTAGTTTTGTTTGCTTTTTAGAGAAAAGAGTTATGTCGGAAGAAAAAATATTGATGGGGTTGGAAGAGAAGAAAGATTAAAAAATATCGATTGATGATATAATTCTGACATATGTGATGAATCTGAATATGAAAATCTTGATACCTAAACAGAGGAGTCTGATGATAATGATAATGAGAGCGTTCTAAGGTCTGTCTCTCAACGAGTAAATGGTGAGATTTACATTGGCAGAGATGGGTCAACACAGTGGTTGAAACAATGTTTCCAGCTCGTCGACAGGACAAAAACATTTTAACGTAATTGCCAGGTGTAAAACGTAATGGCAGAAATTTGAAAAGTAGTCTAGATTGTTGGAAAGTATTATTTACTGACGCAACAATTGCTAATATTGTTGTGTACACAAATATCGAGTTAGATGAATTGAGATCCTATATTCATGAAATTGTCCCCCCAAAGGTTTTCATTTGTTACCTCCGTTTATTTGGCAATATTTATTTAAATATTTATTTACGTTAAAATTATGTAATAATTTAAAAATAATATTGTATAGTATCATATATACACAACAAAAATAATATACAATATGATAATAAATGTTTATTACTTAACAAAACTCTATGAAGGCCCCCTCCAAAATGATCAGCTGGATCTGCCCCTATCTCCTAATATCATTATAAAAATTAGTTCGGAGTAATTAAACTTTTACTTATTTAAATATGATATCACTAAGACAATATAATTCAAATTTTCACTTTAAAAAATATCAGAGAACGAATATTTCATGAAGAAATATCTGGGAGAATTTAACCGAGGCTCCGAATTTGACCATCAATCTTCCCACCTCTGACGCACAAATTAGAGACTCAAACAACCCTTTCGTACCGCATCTGCATTACTACTTACGCCAATTAGAATAATCAGGTATGATGTACGACCAATTTCAAATTTGTGGGGCGTTGTGAAATGGCTTTTATGGTTTCCGAAAATCATTATCAAGAAATAAGACTAATTATCCGGAAGAGATATTTGACACCAAAGATCTCCTCAGAATGCCAACGAAAGAAATCAAGAATACACTAGGAGGGTATTTTACTGGATACCTGCGTTATTATTTCAATGCATCAACATTGTATTTTCTTGCGTGATGTGCAAGTTTAAAACAAGGGTACAAATATGATTACATTAAAATGATCCTCAAAACAAATGTGTTATGTAAAAGTGGAGTTTAATTTATCTCCTTCATATAATATAACATACATTTTAGCAAGTATTTATTCACGAGAATTTTAATGTTCTTTCAGTAATATTGGCAATTTTTGTTCTAATTCTTACAAAATTTCTGAACGCGTTAATATGAAATAAATTTCTAAAATAGAAGAATTGAACTAATTATACACTGTTATTCAGAATGAATGCATTGTATACTCAATTTATTCAACATTTTAAAAAAGAGTGTCTTAAATTAGAAAGTAAATAGTTCATACTAGAATCTTCTCTACTTTCATTATAAACAAAAATTTTTAAGGGTTAGTCCGAGAATTTTGTACCATTTTCTTCATCCCATCACTTGGTAGATTTGTCGAAAGTTATGGACGATTATTTTGAAAAAGAGAGATTTCTTACATTATGGACATACTTTCAAAAACTACGGTATGACATAGATCCGTTCCAATTATCAACCGGAATCTGGAAAGGAGACTTTTTTACTTCCTAGCACTCTAAAATAACTCAACACAATTATTACAAGTGCAAAATGAAATGAGAAATCAAAATTAAATGACTTAAATTTTATTCTCAATCAGTAAGTTCTGATTAATCTCTAAATGATTTTGTATATTCTTTGCAAAATACTTGACATTCCTCTGTTTTGTGTGCATGTAAGATTCAACTTCTTATGAAAGTTTATAACAAATTATACCGGCACAACACAACACAACCCGCACAACTTTAGTTATTTGCTTCACACTTGATATCTTTCAATTGTGTAATTATGCATTACTTTGTGGAATAAAAGCAGAAAGAGAAATCGGTTTTCAAAAGCGTTGTATTTTTGGTATTGAACTCAGAGAACACGTGTTTTATTCTATATGAACACAGGTCAGCAAATTAATTTGTGCCAGGAAGAGAGATTAATTGTCAATCGTTTCAATAAATTCCTAGAAGTGTCAAACATCAGATTAACGATTTACTTCATTACTGGGCGGGTCACATTTTTACATAATCAGATGGAATTTGCCAGAGATCAATTTGTTAATTACGCACTATACGTAATTGCATAATTTTAACTAATAAATTAAGCAAAGTCAAGTGAAGTGCGGGTGTAACAGTCCGCACACTCAAATTCACAATTCAATACATACTCTTTATACTCAGATTAAAGCGTTAATTTTGGAATGAAGAATTTACGTTTATGCTGTTGCGAAGCTTTACAGAATTCATTGCTCGTTCCTAAATTTGTATAGATAATAAGAGGAAATATTATGCTCTAAAACATTTATATCACAAACGTTGCTAACCTGAATATTTGATGTATCAAAGCAATCATCATCACAGTATTTATCTCCATTACTCGTTTTCAACTCGTGCAGGTATTGAAAGAACACAAACAGCCTCTGACTTTTGACAGGAATGATTTTGTTAGATACCCAGGAACTTGAAAAAATCATGTAATAATAATTCGATTTTGATTGAAAAAAGAAACTATTTGTTTTGTTTTTTCTAACACTTCTTATACTGTCCGTATCGAATTCGAAATACACGAGAAGGAAAACAAAATGGGTAAAAATGACGCAAATGACGCAAAGAGAAAAAATTACCATAAATGTTAAAAATGTCAAAACGTGACAAAAAGCAATAACTATAGATTTCTATCACCTATATGTCGTGATATACGTTAATTTACAAGTTATCTCCGTCTAGAATGCACCAATGAAAAAATACCATGTCATTAGAATCCTAGCCCTGCTAATACGGTATTATTTTTACACTTAAAACTCTCGATATCTCGAAAAATGTTATCGACAGGCATGCCCACTGCGGCGTCAGGACGCTGCGGTCCCCGAGGCAGTTCTCTAATGGTTCAACATAAAATCAAGAGTATTTATTAATTGCAACGTAAATGTTGTAATTACATTCTCCTTACAATAAGTTTTATTTCCTAGTAAAACTGTTTTACATGAAAATTTAACAAACGTTAATGGAGAAGGGGTCCCAGAGCATCTCAGGTATGCAGTTGCCCCCCTGTCATTGTCGGCTGCATAGTTCTTTCTTCATACCACTTTCATAGTAACGCAAAAAGTCGTAATCTTCACAAGAAAAAAAAATGATATCAATAACGCGATATTTCTAATAGTGTTTGTGTAATTCCAAAAAGCTTATGGAATACTATTCTTGAAGGACAATTGCAAATTTGCATCTTTGCAGAGTGCACTTTCAAATTGTAGGTGGGTACTACAACAAAACCCTATTATGAAATTTACTCTCGGGAGGTCACGATTTCGTGTCATTGAAACCTACTTAACTGACGCATCAATTGATGTCACTGCAGTGTCTCTGAACTGTGATTCTCAGGGATTCGAGTCCCGACGGTGGCAGAAGTATCAACACTAGCTAAATAGCTAGGAGGAATTGCAGCCATTGGAAGAAAATTCTAGCCGGCTGCTCTGATCCGTTGTTTTCCATGGTTTCTCCGATCAACATCAACAAAATGACACCACAGTACTCTGACAAATGTCTCACGGACGGCGCGCGATCATTCTTTCCTCTTCCTTGTCTTTTCCTCACCTCTCACTTACACTTGCACTTGCATGTATTACTCTACCACACAAGATGGGAGAAGAGCCCGGAGCTTAGAGCTTGTCAGGGCTGGAGCGGTGCCCCGCTGGATGGGAGATACCTGGTTGGAGAAAGTCCTGCCAGCGGACGGGTAGGTCGACGCCGGATATTCTCTCCCAGCAGGGAAAGATCACCGCCATTTCCCGTGTTATAAACACGCACTTAACTTTCTGAACTAATGACCTTTCTAGTTGACGTGCCTCGAATCATCAATCAAAGAATCTTATCTTTCTAGCGAATCATATGAATAAGTTCAACTTACTAAATACGGTATGCTGTTTATGCGGAAGTAAATAACGATGTAAAAAGATGGCAAGAAGAAACGATGGTTTATTCCATTACTTTTGTGATGAATGAATAGTGTCCGTTGCAAGTATAAAGGAGCTCTGATTTTTGTAAAAATGGAACGTATTTCGATAAGACGATGTTTAGATCATGGCATTATCAAATCAAATTCCTAATACCTAAAAAAAGCACTAAAAAGGTTGTCCTTCGAAAATTGGAATTTTTAATCTTTCAAAAATTGGAGTTAATGCTGTGAATTTCGCGAATTGAAAATAATTTTTAATTACAAATCACTTTAATGTGAAATCACATAATTATCTAACATGAATATCATTATATCTAATTTGTAATAATGTTAACGTCATGGCCATCACCAATTTCTACAGAATTCGATACAATGAGTGCTTTCTGGGAACGTACGTGGTGCATACAGAACATTTTCTAATAATGCATTACCACTACAATTCAATGTCAGGACAACGATAACGCTACGAATAATGAGTTGTATTTCTGGCGTATACATTTCCATCCATAGATTTTATGTATATTTAATCGCGTGAAAGACTATTAAAATTCACCAACTCGCGGTCACGTTTACAAGTTTAAAGCGCTTCACGGCAGTCCTTTCATTTTATTGATGTATTCTATTGATTCTATCAAATAGCCCCTATTCGTGGGTATGATAATATTCGATTTTACATCCTGTTTTCTAGTTTAATTTATTGCATGATATCCGGTTTTAATCAACCTTCATGCATTTTGAAGAGGTAGGATGTTGAAAAACAGTCGCGTTCCAAATGAAACCTCTTCCTTATCGGCGTACGAACGAAATGTGCTCCGAATAAAATGACTTCGTAATGGTGAGTTCGAAACTCAAACCGAAAATAGAAATTCCTAATGTAAAAAGCATGCTGTTGATAGCGGTTATTATTTAAATTATGGTGAGATTTTGGAAACAGAAGCGTTAAACGAATGCATGGTAAATAGAAGGGGTAGATGTCCATGAGGCTAACGGTAGTTTTCAGATGATACCGATGCAAATATAAATTACGAATACGAATTACGAGTGTTGAAGACAGGTCTCATTTTGATGTTACGAATGCTGTGATTTTATCGTTAGAACAGGTGTAGTCGCAAATAAATTTGTTAGTTGCGCTATCGCTGCTACTCTGATTTTGAACAAATTTACACCGTAAATGTTCATCTGCAGAATTCACAGATATAGCAGAAACAATGTATGTAAAAAATTATATCATGACATATATGAAATCCAAAACACTTTTGAACATTTCTAACTCAATGTACTATTGCATTGATTATTTCAATGTATCAGAATTATAACAATTTCTTAAATAATTCATTTTGCTAATGCTGGTAACAAAAACTATTCTTAGTATGGCAGGAATAGTTGTAAATTCAATTTTAAAACTTTCAGTGATTGCAAGTATAATTACAATAGTAGGGTACTGAGTAAAACAAAAGATATACATTTTTAATGTAATGAGACGATGACAAAATAATTGTCAGCTCACCGAAATTTAATCAAATTGTGCAACTCTTCATAATTACATCTGCAAAGACAAAACGTCAGTCTCTACGTCATTGTCGACCTATTTCGGATCGGTCACTTTATGGGAAATATTTTTACTTTCCCCTATACGTACGTATACGCGGAGTGATATACGTAGTATAGGGAAAGTTATGTAATGCTGCGCGAAAAAATGTCCAATTTTCGACGGAAAAAAATTAATTGCCGGGCGGTGAAAAAGAAGAAATGGATAAAACCAGTTGCTAAATTAAAAAAAAATCCCTAACACATGGTGTAACCAGAAACCCTATTTTCTAGGTCCTTGATACCGAAAAATCAATTGAATGGGAAACGTCGGTCTGTCTGTCCGTCTGTGAACACATAGCGCCTAAACCATACGTACGATTTCTTCCAAAATGGATATTCCCCGGTCGATCTCATTCTAGTCAAAGATTTGAGATTTTGAAAAAGATTCTTCAAAATTTGAAGGTACTTTAAATGAAGACCCCGGGGATTTTCAAAACTTTCTCAGAAACGGTTCCAAATTTTTTCTTTAAATTTCTTGTATGAATAGAGTAAAATACACTTATTAACATGGCATAGGTCAGATTTTCACGAATAACTCTGAATTCTCGAAAACTGTGAAAGTTTGAATTTTTTCGGCGTCTTTCTCCAACTACAAAATTGAAGAAAGAGATTTTTTCTTCAAATAGAATTTGTTCTGCATATTGAGTTCTTTCATAAAGGTCATTTAAAAGTTTTTCAAAATTTTAGTAGTTTTCGTGCAATATTGCGTGCAATATGTGCAATTTAAAAAAATAACAAAAACAAGATTTTCTCAGAAAGGCTCCAAATTCTTCCTTCAAACACTAGGGATAGTGGTAAATGTACTTTATCAGATGACATTAAAGCCATTTTGCTCTATAGGTTGTTTTTTTCAAAAATTACAAAAATTTAAATTGTTTCAAAAGTTTCTCACGTCGATAATATTTACATTAGCGGCGATTTTTTCACATTATTATATTTACAAGTATATGTGCTTTAAATAATGTCAAGTAAAGTTTCTCGAAAACACCACCGTTTTTCTGTAAAAAATAGCTCAAAATTTCACATTTTCAGAAACGCTCAAACGCCATTTTCTCATATATGGCTGCAAATTTTTTCTTCCAGCTGTTGTAACGGATAGTGCTAATTACACTCTTTAGTATAGCGTAAAGTTTATTTTGAGTTTTTTTTTGTTTTTAAAAAATTACATAATTGTAATTTTTTTGAAAGATCTCTCACATCTTTAATATGCACATTACCAGCAATTTGTAAACATTATTATATTTGTGAGTGAAAGTGCTTGAAATAACTTCAAATAAAGTATTTTGAAAACTCAAAACTTTTCTGTGACAATGAGCTTCTAATTTCGCATTTTTAGTAGCGCTAAAACGCCATTTTCTCTTAAACAGCACATAATTTTTAAAAGAAAATTGCCTTTTATGACTAGGTTTTGTGTTCTTTAATATTCTAAAATTAACGTTTCCGTTTTAGCAATAGGAAACCGAAAAATTAAGAAAATGACAAAAAAATGTACTTTTGGCGGAGATAGATGACAGCTGGCAAGAAAGAGTTTGTGGCAATTCCGAATAGCTAGCGAAGACCCAAGGAAATAGAAAACTAATACGAGAAAGTCTGTGCCATCCTGTAGCACCACTAGTTTCTCATTTATGTGGGATCTGATGTTTGACTAGCGCGGTGTTGGGCTACGACGGCGCCGTGTGGTGGAAGAGGCAGAAGCATTGTTGCCATAGAAAAAACAACATTACGAATATTATATGAGTACGATGTATCAATGTGTTGAAGTGGGTGTGCATTTTGTATCTTTGATTAATACACGTTCGTTACGGCAATTTCCGTTGTACCTTTTCTGGGAATCGTAAGCTTGTGATTCTTACATTTATGTCACGGATATTTCACATTTCTTGACATTAGTTTAGTTATGCCGTTTAATTGTACATCCATTCTTTGTAACTTAATTTTTATTTCACCGTATACGTACGTATAGACGGAGTAATATACGTAGTATAGAGAAAGTTATGTAATGCTGTGGAAAATCGATTTCGCCGTTTTAACGGTATCCGTTCTTCTGTCGGTCCGTTTGTGAACAACTCTAGCGCTTAAACCATACGTGAAATTTCTTTCAAAACGGATATTCCCCGGCCAATATGCTTCTACTCAAGGCGCCGCAATTTTGAAAAAACTTTCTTCAAAATTTGAGGGTACTGTACATGAAGCCCCCAGGACATTTTCAAAATTAATTTCTTGTAAGAATAGGGTAAAACACACGTATAAAGGTGACATTGGTCTCTTTCTCACAGTTAACTTTGAATTTTCGAAAATTGCAAAAGTTTGAAAATTTTTCGGCTAGAACTAGAAAATTCTTAGAACTACAAAATTGAAGATAGATATTTTTCTTTCAAATAAAATTTGTTGTCCAAAGTGAGTTCTTTCGTTAAGGTCATGCACATTTTTCGAAAATTTTAGTAGTTTTGGGGAATATTGCACGCAATGTTAGCAATTTTAAAAAAATACAAAAACTAGATTTTCTCAAAAATGACTCCAATTTTTTCTTTAAACTTTCTGTAGGGATATTGCTAAATGTACTCTATGAGATGGCATTAAGGCAATATTGCTCTATTATTTTTGTTTTTTCAAAAATTACGAAAATGTAATTTTTTTACTAGTCTCTCACGTCATTAATATTTACATTAGCGGCAATTTGGCCACATTATTATGTACTACACTAATGAATATATTTACTTTAAATAATGTCAAATAAAGTTTCTCGGAAATTGAATAGTTTCCTGTGAAAACTAGATAAAAATTCTGTATTTTCAGAAACGCACAAATGCCACTTTATCAAAAATAGCTACAAATTTTTTGTTCAAACTTTTTTAATGGATAGTGCTAATTGCCCTCTTTAATATGGTGTAAAGTTCATTTTTGGTTATTTATTGGGTTTTTCAAAAATTACACAAATGTAATTTTTTTAAACTTCTCTGATACCTTTAAAATGTACATTTCCAGCAATTTGTAAACACTGTTGAATTGGTGAGTGTATGTGCTTCAAATATCTTCAAATGAAGTTTTCCAAAAACTCTTCTGTGAAACGAAAAATTTTCTGTGAAAAAGAGCTTCAAATTTCGCATTTACAGTAGCGCTTAAACGCCATTTTCTTGAAAACCGCTCCAAATTTTTCAACGAAAATTACCATTTAGGAGAAGGTTTAATTGTTTTTTTTATAACTCTTAAAATAATATTTCTGTTTCTGTTAGGAAACCGAAAATTAATAAAAGGTCAATAAATGTAGTTTGGGTGGCGATAGATGGCAGCTGTCAAGAGTATTGGCTAGTCCGAATAGCTAGCCGAGATCCAACGAAACAGAAAACTAATCAGGGTAAGTCTGTTCCATTCTGTAGCACCACTAGTTTCAATATTTTATTATTAGGTTATTTTATACATTTTCTTGTTTTTAATAAAGGTTTTTTCCTTCTGAAGAATGTCCCATATATTTCCTTTTTAATCTGCCTTTCCACACTTTCCTTTTTATTCTTTTCTTACGTTCTTTCCCTTCTACCATATAATATAAAAACTATGTTACTCATCGTCAGTTACTTCTTACTCATCTTTATGTTTTTATCGTCGCACATTCTGTTTCTTCTTTCTTCCCTTCTTTTCAATCTTCTTTCTCACATTCCCAATCGTTATTTATATTTATTCCTCTCCAGTTCTCTCCACAAAATCATTATTTCTCATCTTCTCCAATCTATTCAGCAACCTATTCATCCTCTTTCTCCCTTTCCACGACGTATTTGGCCTGGCGAAATGCTCTCCCCTAATTTTCCCTTTTTCTTTCACCCCTGCTCTACACAGGCCTCGCCCCATCTCACGCGCTTGCCGACTGCAGCCGTAAACAAGCCGTTGGCCGAATGGGGGCCTCTAATTCCTCGCAGCCGCTCTCGATGAGAGCGCGCCGCTTCCTGCATCCCGTAACGCCCCTCCCCCTCCCCTCTCCCCTTCCCCTGAGCACATCCCGACCAGATCTGCCCCGCTCCACTCTTCTCGCCGGCCAGCCACGCGAAGCTCTGTTCCGTCCCCGTGGTATCCCCCACTCCGCTTCGCTTGGCCCTCCCCATCAATCCCCACCAATCCTCGTCTCTCTCTACTCAACATACCTCTACAGTACACTTCACTATTCTACCCTACATGTCTCTACTTTACTCCATCCATCCCCCCGCATCCACCCCGTACCATTCCCCACCACGTCAAGCCTCTCTCCTCCATTTGCTGCCACTCCACGCCACAACTTGACTCCCGGCACCATCTGCGATTGCTCAGTGGAGCCGAACTGTCTCAGATACCAGCCACGTTCCCTGAGATAAAGTAAGGTTTAATTTCAAGGATTAATTATGTAAGTACTTGATGCGCGCACGGAAACAATGTTTACTCTAATCTCCTTCCCCACGTCACTCTACTCGCCAAGCCAATAGTCTGTACTCTTCATTACTCCCACCCACACCACTCGTCTGTACTCTACATTACTCCCACCCACACCACTCGTCTGTACTCTACATTACTCCCACCCACACCACTCGTCTGTACTCTACATTACTCCCACCCACACCATTCGTCTGTACTCTTCATTACTCCTACCCACACCACTCGTCTGCACTCTACATTACTCCCAAGCACGCAACTCGTCTCTACTTTGCATTACTTCCCGCCACACCACTCGTCTGTACACTACATTACACCTTGCCACACCCCGTCCATACTACACGACGCAACTTTCCACGACACAAAACCCAAACAGACCAATACTAGCATGCCGACGCCCCCTCATGTGCAGTCAATCCACACCCCGCTACGGCACGCCAAACTCCGCATAGCCCCACGCCTAGTCTCCTTCCGCTCCGTCCCGCGCTTCCGTGCTGCGACGGGGCCCCGGCAACACCTCGCCCTTTCCCAGAACGCGTTCGGAGTAGACCGCGATGAAAGGGAGCTAATGACGACCGCATCGGCGCCGCTCCCCCCCCTCCGCAATCACAGCGCATTCCGTCCCCGATGAAACAAAAAGACTGCACGATATGTACCCTCGGCTCACGCACCACGAGTCGCACAAGAACGAAAATTTCGTTGGCGAAGAGAAAGCCGGATTACGCCCCGGTATATGGATTTGCAATTTTTAACCCGATACGGCACAACGTACTGGTGATGTAATTCCACGATTCTCGTATTAACACGTATAAATCGATATACTGTAATTATTAAATACTCGCCCACCCCCAATGCCGCGGGAGGAAGAGCGAGTGGGCGCGTCGGAGGGGGGGCCGTCCGAAAAGCCAATCCTGCGAATTGCAGCTAATCAACGGACCGCCCGTGCGATTGGAGATATTGTTCCTTAATGTGTGCGTGCGCCGCACGCGGCGCGGGCTGCACGGCCGCTTCGGCCGTCGGCCGAGCCGGAAGCGCCGGCTGCGCAACGGACGTTACAGATTACGCAGACGTCGATACGCCCAGGGAGTTCATTATCAAAATTGAGAGTTTTCCGTTTGCGGAGGATGGAAACACGTACCGGCGTTGGGTACTCAGGGCGTCAACCGATCCCACTGCAGTGCCTCTGACCGGGAGGTTCTAGAGTTCGAGTCCCGACAGTGGCAGGATTTTGTGTACTGTAATTATCTAGGTCGAGTTCAGCCGCTGTGTAGAGGGTTCTAGTGAGAGGCTGCTCGGATCGGTAGTTTTCCGTGGTTTCTCTGATCAACACCAAGCCAATGTCAGAGTAGTATCCTAATAAACGGGCCAACGGCGCGCGATCTTTCCTTCTCCTTTCTTACATACATACACTTCCACTTACATGCACTACACTACCACGCTTGAGATACCAGTCGGAAGTTTAAAGCTTGTCCCGACTGGGTAGGTGCCCCGCTGGTGGGAGATACCCGGTTGGGAATACCCCCTCGCCGACGTGTACGTCGGCGCAGAACCTCGTCATCCAGTTGGGACAGATCATAGCTACCTCCCGTGATGAAACAAGACTACACTTACGGGACTAAAGAACTTAGTAATTCACGCGCCCGGAATCAGTAATCAATCAACCAATCAGTCAATCAATCGAGGGACGTCCGTGGGGTGAAGAAGGCGACCAATCGCTCTAGGGAAGTTGTGTAGAGGGGAGGACTTTTTTTCTGCGAAGAATATGGCTTTCTAAAGTCTATCATGAATGTTGTGACGGAAGGAACATTCAAGTATCGAATACTCTATCGATCTATCCTTTATGATTCAGTATTAAATCAATGAAACATTGAAGCTATAAACTATTATTTAATTAGGTTGGAAAATATTCTATATACAACAATTTTTTTCTGAATTTAAATAATGAAATCACTGTCAATTAACCACTAATATATTATCATATGGAAGTTTTTATGTATATCTTGAAGAAAAATCTCAATACGGTAATGTAAAATGCATTTTTTTGGGACACACCTTCAATGCTTATCTCGGTACTTCACTTTCCATTTTCTAGAATTAGGTCAACATGAATAAATTAACTGCATCTCAAAAAGTATTGTTTTATTTACTAGCGCCATTACCACGGCATAGAAAGGTCGAAAAAAGAGTATTTCAGTCCTAGGAAAATAAAGCTACAGTTTACATGGTGGATGTAATGCTGGAAACATTTTTTTCTTCTTCAACTTCACATCGCAGCATCTGCCATGTTTTACTTCTATTTCTTTCTCCGAACGTTTTTGTGTAATTTGTACGCTTCTGCACTTAACTCAATTTTTACACAGGTACACTTTTCCTCTCTACGCTTCTTGAACAATTAAATAATAACATCATTGAAGTAATTAATGACTAAGCAAGTTTCTACAAAGTCGTTCTTCCTCTCTTTTTTTCACACAACACTGCAAAATAACATCAGCAAAAGAACTATACAAGGAGTCGTCAAATATTTGTCTAGAAGAGGATTAATACTGTAAAGTATTTTTCTTTCTTATTATACAAATGATATTACGTATGAGCTAAACT
The DNA here is from genome assembly GCA_031308135.1 of Acheta domesticus. Taxonomy (NCBI): domain Eukaryota; kingdom Metazoa; phylum Arthropoda; class Insecta; order Orthoptera; family Gryllidae; genus Acheta; species Acheta domesticus. The sequence goes on from JAHLJT010004567.1 coordinate 156,057,767, forward strand.
CTCTAATTCCTTGAAACCTTTATTACTTTCATTTATTTCTTTTCAACTTTCACAAGCACGCTAACTTCAGCTACTAAATCTACATGTTTCGACTTTAGATTAAAAAAACAAGATTTACGAGTGTCATATTAAATTAATACAGCGTTACATTGAAATTCGCTGAGAAAATAATTCACAACAATCCGCAATTTTGCAACGGTAAAAAAATTATATATGTAATTTCAATATAATTTTCAGAAAAAATGTTGCTTTCTATTTGCGAGAAGACAATTCAAGTAAGTGCTGCTCATATTTTTCGTGTATTTCCCCCGTGTATTTTTCGTGCAGACATAAAATCGTGCCCCTCTAGCATTAGAGTCTAGACTTATTTACATCCTTGTAGACAAATTTTCTTGGTTTGACATAAGAATATAAGCGAAAATGGTAGTTTCGCACAAAACTGATGTACGCCGGCTAATTCATCATCTAAACATTGTAAATGGAATAAGAAAAATCCCAAAATCTGTAGGAATATAGGTTAAAAATATTATATATAATATATTTATAATATATTATATATAATATATTATAATATATAATATATTATAATATATTATATATAATATATAAATATTATATATATATACATATATTATGCCGTCATGGGTTCATACGAGCGCATAACGCCACCATCAGCAACGCAGAAACACCTACGAACAGCGAAACGAATATACGCGGCGGAGCAATGGCCTGTAAACGCGTCATCTTACGAACAGCTGACCGAACTAGCAACCAGCGCTCCGAACTAACGAGTAATGTTTTCCGGGGAGGTCAAGAAAGGAGGAGAAAACTCCGCTCCTGAAAATTTCCCCAGGCGCGGTGACATAAATACTGCGGCACACCTTGGCGGAGCGCCTCTTCTATTACGGCGACAGCAGCGGAAGGTGAACTGGTGACTACCCGTTGATAGCCAGAAAGTGAATAGGGACGAGTTGATGCAGTTAAAAGCATTCTAGCAGCACCGTGAATGAATTAGCATGGGAGCGAGAGTGTGTTAAAAGTTTAAGCTGGCAATAAGCTGAAAATTGCCCAAAATCGCGCAGAAGGACCAAATTGTATCCAGCACAATCATAAGGCACTTAACTATTTCTGCACACGTCAAAAGTGTGGTAGCTAGGCCGCGCATGCAAGTTTGAAGCAGCGCCGCATAAATTTCGTGAAAGCTGGAAGCGCGATTATATTCTCGTGAGGCGTAAGAAGAGAAGAAGAAGGAGAAGGACGATTCGAAGGCTCGAGCGTACGTGAGAAGGGTCTGGTCCGTGACGAGAGGCAGGGCGTGTAGGGGAGAAAGACGTGGAACCAACGCGGGACGCGGGACAGCCGGCGAGCGCACAGGAAGTCTGCAGCAGCGCGGAGCGACGGCGTCGTACTCTGCAAGGTCATCCGGCGGCGAGCGAGGCGGTGTTGGTGAGAAAACGAACTCCTCCGTTTTGCAATACTGTCAGGCGAACATTTAAAGAAAACGGGAGAAACTGTCCAGAATAGGCGTGGTAGTTTGGAATCAGAATCAGTGTATGAAAAGTCCATGCCGCGAATTTTTAACCTTGAACTGTTTTAGTAAATAAGTTTTGTTTCAAGAGGTTCTATAGTTTGTGTGTTTGGGGAGAGTCAAAATTTTGTAATATTGTTCAAAGTAATTTCTTGATGTAATGTGTAAAGAAGTCGAAATCGCTAGCATAGCTGTAAAGTAAATTTTTGAAATCCATGCACGGGAAATTTAAGAAGGTCAGTTAATCAAAGGTATTGATTAAAATACAGAGATATAAGAAGGTCAGTCAAACATAGTTCTTAATTTAAATTACGAAAGGGTGTAATTCAAACGAGAGTATTAATTTAAATCAGAGGTAAAGAGGAGTGAAAACCCCCCAGTTACTTTATTTCATTCAGGCAGTCAAGGTGACGCCGAATTTCTGTTCTGTTCGATTATATGTTGTTTTTTTTCAGTGAACAACCAGATCTTCATTTATTGTACATAAAGTGCCACTGTGTCGTTATTTTGATGAAATTATTTGCTCAGTTTTCGTTATCCATCTGATTTTATTGTGTCAAGGGTTCAGACCATTCTCATACCCGAAAGATCCTGCTTCCTGAGAATTCAAAGCTCGCTTCACGAGCATTCATACTGGCAAGCTCGACTTACAAGCGTACTGACATTAGTACGAGGTAGGTGGATGTGTTAGAATATATATGTGTATATATATATATTATTTTAAAGAAATTATTTATTATTAATTTATTTTATTTAATAAATTAATTGTGTGCGTTATTTTAAAGAAAGGCGGGAAAATAAATCGTTAATTGTGATTTAGGGCATTTCCTAAGAATCATATCACCGCAAAACATACAGTAAACACATTGGCTTTTGAAGATAATTTTATAATACATTTCGTAACATTGTTAACTTTTTATGTTATGAGACCTCTTCACTGAAATCGTTATCGATACTCCAAAACTTCACGTAATCATTGAGCAGTTAGGACTGCAATTTATTAAATGGCTGTGCGAAATGTTAATGTTGCAGGCTTATGGTACATAGGCAAGGTTACCTCGCACTCCGCAAATGTGGGTAGCGAGGTTGGCGATGTAGGCGCTACTAAGGGTGTGCAGGCTGTGGGAAGGGGAGGGGAGGGGAAGGGGTGGGCGGGGCGGGCACCGCCACCTGGTGCTGTCGGGTGTCCCACGCATGGCGCTGAAATATGCAGCGGGTCGGCAGTTACAACGCCCCACCCCGCATGCACCCCCACCCTGGGGACTCGCCCGCACCGCATACGTAAGCGCTGCGCGGCCCGCAAAGTGGGTCGGCGCCCTAGCCGCAACGCCTTCGCCTCGGTCGCCCGTGCCACTTCCACTGTTCTCTCGGTCCTCCCCGACTCCTCGGTTCTCCCCGACCCCTCGGTTCTCCCCGACCCCTCGGTCCTCCCCGCCCCCTCGGTTCTTCCCGCCCCCTCGGTCCTCCCCGCCCCCTCGGTCCTTCCCGCTCCTTAGGTCCTTCCCGCACCCTCGGTCCCTCCAGCTCCTACTGGACCCTCCCCACTCTCTACGCCATTCTCACCCTCCGATTCCCCCGCCCTCTCGGCTCTCCCTCCCGTCGGGCCTACCCGCCTCCTCGGTCTTCCCTGGCTCCTCAGTACTCCCCGCTCCCTCGGTCCTCCCTACCCTCTTGGTCCTCCCCGCCTCCTCGGACCTTCCATTCTCGGTCCTCTCTGCGTCCTCGCTCCAACTCAACCTGTCGTTCCCTCGGGCCTCCCCGCCCTCTGGGCTCTCCCCGCTCTCTAGGTCATTCCCACCCTCTCGGTCTTTCCCACCTCTTCGGTCCTTTCCGCCTCCTCGGTCGTTCCCTCCCCCCTTGGTTCTCCATGCCCTCTGGACAATCCCTACTTTCTAGGCCATTCCCACCCTCTTAAGTCCTCCCTACCGTCTCGACCCTCCCCACGTTCTCGGTCTCCTCGCCCTTTCGTTCCTTCTCGCCCTTTCAGTCCTCCTCGCCCTTCCGGTACTCCTCGCCCTTTCGGTACTCCTTGCCCTTTCGGTACTCCTTGCCCTTTCGGTACTCCTTGCCCTTTCGGTACTCCTTGCCCTTTCGGTACTCCTTGCCCTTTCGGTGCTCCTTGCCCTTTCGGTGCTCCTTGCCCTTTCGGTGCTCCTTGCCCTTTCAGCCTTCCCTGCCCTTTCTGTCCTCCCTGCCTACAACTTTAGCCCCGATCTCAACGCAGTCACGGCCCTCAACCTGTCACCTCCTCCCTTTCTCTTCTCGGACTCTTCGTATCGACTCCTGAACGCATCGTTATCCCGCATTCCTCTTTATTCCTAGATTCCAAAAAGCGCTTTCCTCGTCCTCTCCCTTTTAGTTATCTAACATTTCGCAATCTTCCTTCACACTCCATTACTATTCTCCCATGACCCATCCCCCTTCCAACTACGCACCACCAGGCTCTGATTCATCGTCAGCGCGGTGCCTCACTCCAATGCTAATTACTCATAGATCCTCCTGAGCCATTCCAGAGTCCACTCTCCATTTTTTATTTCAACGAACGTGCTTTACTTTCGCCAACTAAAAATTTGCCAGAATTCTTTTGCAATACCAAGCACTTCTAACGATCCTTCAAATCCTTCTCTGAGCGCTTTCTAAATGTTTCCCTCCGTTGTCGAACTCCCCCGCCCCCATCGTTCTGAGAGCTACAGTCGATCGAAATCGGATACGCCACCTCCATACACCACGGATTCTATATAAACACTAACTATATTTTGTACACTGGATAAAATATTTCGCGAATATTTCTAACACTGTGGTATCTCTGTGCTATGTTTCTTTTTTAATCTAGACTAGAGTTGTTACAACAACAGAAAGATTCTCGTAATTAGAATAGATTGTTACATATTACAATTCAAGTTTAATTCATGACACAATTTTGAACATTATTACGGGACTTAATATTTTATGAAGACCAGAGGCTAGTAGCTTTACGTGGCAATCGCCGTGTTGATAAAACTCATGCCTCAGTGAATGTTCTCATTCTACGCTGACTCCGGCATCGATTTCAACTCGGGCGCATATGATTACACATTAAACGTTCTAATACATTATACTACAGCGGTCATTTTAGAATTTCAACGGCCGCGATCCATAAAAAATATGAGAACGGAAACTAATAATGCTACAAAAGCAAATACTTTGTCTCACTATTTGCAACATTTGAAATTTTTGAAAATTCAGAGTTCTACAAAAATGAGACCTGCGCCATTTTTGAAACATCCTTTGTATATGGCTGGAAACAATTGAAATCAAAAATGTCGAGCTGTTTAAAAAATGTTTTAGAGCCGACACAGACAGACGGACGAACGGACGGACACACAGACAGACGGACGTTTAGACGCCATTAGATTTTTTGGTTTCAAGAACCCACAAAACAAGGATTATGACTTCACAACGTGATGCAATAAGTAATTTAATACATGTAGAAACAAAATTCAATCAATTTTTTCTTATCAGGGTCCAGAAATAAGTTTTTTTTTTCGAAAAATCGCCGTTTTTTGACGCAGACGCGTGATTGCAATACTTCCTCTTCTAATTAAGGAGAGAGAGTAAAATAGAAAACTTCTACAATTTTCAAAATTTCTGCATTTGTTATGAAAATTGGATTTATAAACATTTATTAATGGGTTTTACTAAACGTGACCAATAAATTGCACGCTATACAAATTGACGTAAAGATGTGAGGAACGGTTGCTTCCGTGCACGGTTTTCTAACAACGACAAATAAAATTACCCACTTGTTCCGGAGAGTACTACCCAGCTACGCCAAGTAGTTGCATTGCAAGCTCTAAATTGCACACTTGTGCAATAAAAAAAATGTGAAGCGTAAATCAATGTAGAGCTTTCTCGCAGCTAAACTTCAAACTAATAATACTGATATCTTTGGCGTACGGAGTTTTTATGTGCCCAATATTAAGGCTTACGAATTAGGTGATAGGGAACGAATTTCAAAGAAGGAAGCTACGGAAGGTGTCGTTGCCGCATTCCGTGCAATATTACGACCACCAGCTGAACAACGGGCCCGGACGAATGAAGGGTTCAGTTCAACTCACGCCTTTTTTACCGTGGCGAGACTCGGGTCATTGGGTGCGCACTTCCGTCTGAACATGCAAATTTCGTTAAGCTCCTTTCATCATCGACCGGAGAAACCAGGTATCATCTTCGGTAACGAAACAGATAATTCGAATTTTGCTCAGAGGCTCCTTTTATGCTTGCGTCTCTTTTTCAAGCAAAAAATCTACTACATGGAACAGCTGGCATTACTTCCTCTCCGAAAGAAGGCGTACGAAGGATTTTTTCGCCCACAAAAGAACACTGTTACTATTGGGTTTGAACCCGCAAACTTAGGTGCAATAGCCCGGTACACTAATCGTTGTACCACCAAAAGGGCCAATGTAGATTGATGACAGCTTTAGTCTCGGCAGTGTGCACGTGTATCAGAAGCGAGTGAGGCAATGAATAGAGCACGGTTCAACACAAGGAAGAAAAAGGTAAACGCGTGTAAACACTGGATGCTTTCTAATATCATAAATCAGAAGAATAAAATAACTCCCTGGTATAATATCAGGGACCCCGTAAATAGGAATTTTCATGAAATCTGAAGCTCGATCTTTTAACATTACATAACCTTCTCTAATCTAAGAATACAAGATATTGAAAATAAAATTATGACCCAGTTCAGAAATGCCCAGAATGAGATACTACTATACAGAACGGTTAATGTTAAAGACGGCAATAATACGCATTGACGAAATTGAAATTAAGAAAAACCGAAAATGAACAAAAAATATCGAAATAAATTAATCAAATACAACGAATGTTTTAAACAATGAAGGTACAAAGTTCTGGATTCTATTTCAGGCAACAACACTTTAGTAGTAAAATTAATCAATTTAAAATAAACTACTATAAATACCTCGAAATAGCCTTTCAAAGGCGTCAATTGGTCGAGAACATATAAAATATAAGTACGTGGTAAATTCTATAAGAACAGGAGAGAACTTGCAAAAGACTCAATATTCAGTAAGATGGGTCCCTTATTTGTCGTAACGTACTATCACACATTTTACGTTCTATGTGTTTACTGACAATCTATAACTCTAAACGTCACCTTTAATGCAATCACTGTGACGCATTGATTTGAGCCAATGCGATTCGCATATTTTTCTCGTGTCACAAGACTTTTTCTCTCGCAGTCACATCCGCGCCATTTCTTCAGCTCAGACTTTGGCCTCTTTCACCTCGTATTGATCCCCATTTCTCAGCGGCTCGCCACACCCATGGAATTGCCAACCCGTTCGGCAATCTCAAGTCATTTCTACAGACATTTCTTTCAACTTCGCCCAATCTCAAAGTCTTCAGGTCTGGATTTTTGAATTATATGATACGATAAAAAAACTAGGAAAGATGGGTACATTATTCCAGGTGTTTCTAAATAAATGGCGATCTCTTCCATTTTGAAACATGGTTCTCTTTCTATCAAACGTCGCAAAATAAATTCAGAGAGAGTTCATTACCTATAAGATAAAAATCTTTTGAATAATATTTTGCCGTTTACTTCATTTCAATATTGCTCCACTAATATTTTAACGAGTGATTACCTCATACAGTTTTAGCTCATAAACAAAACCATTTTCAATAACCACTTCTTGTATTGACATTAAAATGTCTAGTTCAAGTACCCAGTACAGGAATTTCCTGATCAATTAAAGTAACATGCATAATTAAACAGAAGGGCTTATTTGAATTGTGACCCAACACCAGTTTCTGTGAAAATAGAGTTAACTGCTCATTTACATTTAGAATGCTATGATTTCCTTACTTTAATAATGGTTTGTCTCCACCTTCCTTCTAAACTCAAAAAGCGCATAAAAAATTGATGACATTAACATCAAAATTAAAAACTTAATATTGAAATTAAATAAAAACAATTATTTTTATTTTAATAGCAATAAAACGCCAAAACTCCTGCTATTTCGTGTTAATAATGTATTAATCTATGCTTCCGACGTGTGTGTTAGTGTGGGGCATGTATGTGCAAGTGTGCACGAGTAAAAGGAAAGGAGTGGGCCAAGGATGATAGAGGAACGTTTGCGCGCAATCCATGGCACGTTTTTTCACGGTACTTCGCCGTACTCGCCTAGCGTTGACTGGAAAAACACAAAAACTCGCGGTCAGAGCAGCCAGCCGCTTGTATTCTCCTCCACACGGGGGCTGAATTTGACCTAGAGATCTAGCTGGTGTGGAAAGTCCGTCACCATGGAGTCTCGAACCTTAGGACCACCCAGTCAGAGACGTATTGCACTAGTTGTTGTCCTGAACCATCTGAACCGGTAGAAAACGATTTGAAAGCTATAAGCCATGTATTAAGGAGAACAACATTGAATGAAGATGGTCACAACATAATTTGAAAATGTAGAGTTTTCATCATTAACTTGTAGACTAACAAGGCAGATATCCCAAGATGTGTTTGTAGCTCTCATTCCGTCGTATTCAAAACCAGAAACAATTGAGAATAAGAAAAAATGTCACGATTGATTAATTATCTCTTGCCCCACCAATTCATCATGATTACTTTAATAATAGAGTATCTAGCAAAGACATTAATATTTCAGCTGATACAACTAGCAAAAAACATTAAAAAGTATAAACCATAAAATTATCAAAAAAGAAGAAACAATAATCGTCTCATCGAAAAGTGTTAAAATTCACAGTGACCCATCTCCTCCAAACATTTTCCTTGAATATCACATCAGATAGATCATTAAGGTTTGTAGCATAAATAATATTTTCATTGTCATCTAGTTGGTATATTTACCCATTCATTTATTTTAGTAGAAATATTCCAATATTATATGCCATAAACATAGAAACTGGAGTTAGAATAATATTAATATAAACCCTACTATTTCTTATAACTACAGGAAACAAGTTTAATGGAAATTGAGTTTTCTCATAACTATGTTTTTCTGCCTTAGAGAGCCTCTCTCAGTGGACTATTGTAAGCACGAGCATCTTGCCATCTGACACTTGTACCTTCATTTTAGTCTTCGTGTCTCCTGTCGCTCATTGTGGACACATCCCGAATTCCCCTCCACGTCACAAAACCGCACGTATTCGAGAAAACGCGCTAAGAACAGTCAATCTAACCGACAGTCACGCATCAGTGACTTATTCACCAGGCTCTCGGCTATGCACTTTGCTTGTGGAAACGACCGTCAAATCCTTCGCGACTTATTCACAATTCATCGCGTTGTGCAGGGCACGCGCCATCGCCTGTTGCTGTTTAACAATCGACGAACGACGCCGCTTTCATCTTGTTTGCGGATCGGCGCGCTACCATCCGAATGCAACGCCGGAGGACGAATTTAAGTCAAGCGATCGCCATTTCGTCGTTGCTTTAACGCTTTGCGCTCCCCGCAAAGCGCTTTTTTTTCGTCAAACCCAAACGCAATGGGGAAAACGCTAAAGGATAAAGTTATTAGCAGGCGACTGCTGCAGGGGGATTGAGTACGCGAGGCTTCAAGTCGGCGCAAACTAGTGAAAGACTCTCGTAGCGCGCGTTCAAGACTTTCGGGGTACTTCGCGAACAGACTGTACCTTTTCCTGAATTAGAGCGTTCACACTCTCAAAAGTCTTTTCGCGGCTGAGTGGTTACGGCGGCATAAATGAAGATTGCAAGTTTTCGCACTTTTTACTTCGAAAGGGAAACGAAGCGGTGTTTGAAAAGTAACTTATAGTAAAGAAATTTGGACTCTTACTTCGGTTGGGTTTCACATCGCATGAAAAGTTTGTATCGTCTAATTCATGCCTCACTAGAGTCACTTTAACGCTTTTCGCAAGAACACTTCCCACTTAATGAATAGTAGGGGGACTTAATATGCTGTATAAATTGAAGTTAGCAAAATGTTCGTAAATGTTATAAACGCAATAAGAGTTTAAAGAAGATTATAAATTACAATAATCTATTAGCTAATTATGAATAGTCAAATTGTCAAAAACCCAATGCAATGAAATATGGATGACCGATTAACGTTTCAAAACGTAGAAAGATTGCATTACATAACAATAAATAAGAATTTTCGGACAACAAATTTAATATATTTACAAAATCAATTTGACTATAATATTATTGACAAAAATCATAGGTAAAAAAATAATTTATGCAAAACTGATATTTCATGAAAAAACGAAAAAAATATATGCGGTCAGAGTGAGGATTCGAATCTGGACTCTGGAGATGAAAATTGCGCACGTGACACTTTCATAGTACATTTTCATACCTTGTTTATTGTAGTAACATGAACTTTTTTAAAGATAAAATATTGAATAATACTTTGCATTAACAAAGGCGTCTGTAACTTCAATATATAATGTGTAAAAATAACTCGAAAAACATTTTAACCTTTTGAAATTTTCAAAATTACTTAAGTTTTAATGAAGTGTCTATGACGTATTATTGGAGAATAAAGGCACCAAATATAAGCTGTGTTGATGCATTATAAAATTATCTTGAGAAGATGTCTACTGTCCATTTGCACACTTCATTGAGATTTATTCGAGGGGTTTTAAAGAGGGAGTACAATTGAAAAATTAAAGTGAAAATAGAACCGTTACCAGATTTTACACTTTGTCTTCCTGGGGTCTATTAACATATTGGACTGATTCTCAAGAGTAAATTAATATTTCCGGCAATTTTGTATCAGCTTGACAAGCGCACATGTGATTAATAAAGAAAGAACGATAATTAATTGCAGTTAAATATCCACATATTGAAAATACAAAGGCAGCGATAGAAATCCCACTAAATTGCATCTCGTGCATTTATAAAGCCGCAACTCTATCGCGCATCAGTCGTCACTCTACCATTACATTCACCACCAGCACCAACACTACCCAAGAGAACCGCGAATCCTGTATCACTGCTCCACCGCGGAACCACCAGCGAACCGCGACGAACACAAGATATGGCGGCGTAGTGATCCCTATATTTTAACGAGCTGTAATTGCCTCGTTGAGAAGCAAACATAATTACAGAGAGCAGCAGGGTGGCGTCGGCGCCACCGCCGCCGCCGCCTCCACTACGGCCGCGCAAGTCTAGTGGCTCGGGGGCTTCTTCTTCTCCTCCTCCTCTGAATATGCAACAAGAGGCCCGGGAGCATCAGCCCGCGGCAACGGCAGCAATCATCGCCAAATTATAAATTACTCGGGACGGCCGCCTTGCGTGTCGGTCTCGAGTTCCGGCCCCGCCCCCCTGGCGCTCTGCTGGTGTTCCCCAAGGCGCCCTACGTGGCACCCCCGCCGCGCCGACCGCTCCGCCCTCGCCCTCCCCCCCCACCCTACGCCGACCAAGGCTCCGTCGTAAAGATCGGCTTTAAATTCGCGTGGCTTCTTATTTCGCGTAATCGGCGGCGTCTTATCGCTCATTATGTGACCGCCGCCCGCAACCACCGCGGCCCAGATTGGCGGCCGGCTACAAGAGGCGGCTGTGACCACGCGGGGACTGTTCGCTCCAGATTTTGCTGTTTTCCCTTTAAAATGTACACCGTTCGCACGATGTGAGGACAGACGATTATGCAAATACATACCTAGCAGTTAATACCTTCATAATACCTCTAATATACGCGTCGCAGACTGTCAGTCCGCAAAATACGTTTTTCTCTCAACGAATTGATAAACCTTAGTTTTAGATTGTTACAACGTTGAAGTTTTAAATGCCCAAAGTTCAAATCAACAGAAAACATTAACTAAACGTAATTATATCTTAATTTTGAAATACAATCTATCATTTGGCGTCTATGTGTTGCAGTTTCTTACCTTGACGCGCTTTCGAGTAAAGCTATTTTTTTTATTTTCCATCTGTTTTCCTCTTATAATGTTTAGGATAATTACTTTTTTCATTAAAGTTTCAGCCCTGAATAAAACAAGCTAATTTTCTTTTTTCGATACACTTGTGCGTCTGAGTTTGTGGTTTCAACAATCACCCATTTCTCACTATACTTGCGGACTAAAGAACGGCCTAGCAATGCCATTTTTAAGGTATCAGGAGCAAAGAAAACCAAGCCTCGCGCCTTGACAGACATGCGGAGAGTCTGCACGCATGTTCTTGTATTCCAGTCAATACGGCGTAAATCATAGGGTTAAATATTCTTCTTAAATTAAATTTGTTTAATTTGTGTAAAAAGGTCACACATGAACGGGTGGTCATTGGTGACATGAACTGGAACTGACTGGGGATTGGTGTGCGAGTTCTGTGCAGAAGTCTTATTTCGCGTAATCAGCAGTGTCTGATGACTTGTTATGACACCATACTGCCCAACAACTATTACTTTCGTCAAAATCGTGATAAGCAGAGGGGTGAGTGACACGGTGGTTTTCGATTACTCAAGCTTTCCCGGCTTCCTTTCTTAGTTAAAAGGCATTGTCATGATCCGAGGACAATAAAGAACAAAACTTTACTCTTAGATTCAGTGAATGTCTGAATTGAATCGTTTTTCTAACCTGTGTATCTTGTATTTATGTTGGGTTAACATATACGGATGACCCAGTCGATTAGAGAACGAAATTGCTACAAATAGCATATAGAAACAACGCGATAGTTTACTCATATTGTGCTGACGATCGGAGGTCGCTGCTTTTTAGTTTCAGGCGGAACCCACGGCCTCAGGACAGCAGAGGTCTCTGAAATAAATACCTAGGTGCCAGATCCGTTTCCAGTATTAGACAATCCTTTTCTTGCACATTATTCAGAATAGAAAATAGCCACATTTTAGAAACAAAATTTGTGAGACCCCAATTATATGAGGGTCAATAAGTGACTGAAACTACAATTATAAATCTAATTTTTACTTTGTGAGTAATATTACAATATATATTCCCCCATCCTCTCATTTCATATCAAATTAACAATTGTAAGGGCAAATATGATATTCTTCTAAAAATATAAATATTATCATTGAGTAAAAGCTACCATTCCAACGAGTAAAAGCTACCAAAAGCTACCACGCGGAGGGGAAGTAAAGCCGGCTGGCCCATGTTAGTAGATTTACTTGCATGTAAAAGATCCTCAAGCCTAAATGACGCCTCTGAGCTAAATTCAAATCGCCCGAGATAATACCTTCGTCGCCCGAGATAATACCTTCTTTCTCCGCTAGGTGAAAGGAGCGTAGCGAAATTTGCGTGGTCAGACGGAAGAGCGGGCCTGATGGCCCGAGTCTCGCCACGTAAAATAAGGCATTAACTATAACTATAACTAACTATAACCATTACCATACTTTTAAAAGAAACACACCCAAAAAATATTTCTTTCCCATAAAATCTTTCCTTTAACATCCAGCATTCCCATAAAACATTTTATTCTCCCAACCATGTACCACACGTCAGTAGCCGGTTATCTTTGGCGCTTTTCTGGCGTGGGATTCTTCCATATGTCGCGCCTCGTGTGCGCAACGCAGCCTTATCCGGTGGTCGTTAGACGGGCGGGGTTAGCGGGCGGGTGGGGCACTGTAGCCGGCGAACAATTACACCGCACCTCGATAAGCGCAGGCCGTGCGTCTTGTAATCCCGCAGCCGCACGTGCGGTGCCACTCAGCCGCGCTGTTGCCCGCGCCACCCTCACCATGCCACCGCCGCTGCCCACGCCACGCCGCCCTATGGCCTCTGCAGCTGCCCTCGCCACGCCGCCCTCGCCACGACGCCCTCGCCATGCCCCATCGCCACGCGCCCTCGCCATGCCGCCCTCGCCACGCCGCCCTCGCCACGCCGCCCTCGCCACGCCGCCCTCGCCACGCCGCCCTAGCCACGCCGCCCTAGCCACACCGCCCTCGCCACGCCGCCCTCGCCACGCCGCCCTCGCCACGCCGCCCTCGCCACGCGGCCCTCGTCACGCCGCCCTCGCCACGCCGCTCTCGCCACGCCCCCACGCCACGCCCCCTTCGCCATGGCTCCCTCGCCACGCACCCTCGCCATCGCCCACTCCACCAATACAAAACCCAATCTCTTTGCCGCTCTCGGTAGCTATGCCAATCTCACCACCCCCGCTGCTCTTCTCCCGCTTCTGTTGCTCCATCCAAACTACCCTCGCCACTTCCGCAGCCTCCTCCACATTCGCTTCTCCCGACGCAGCTTCTCTCGTTCACTTCATTATGTCTGCCGTTTTTGCTTCGGCCATCGCCCCGCCACCTCTTAAATTTCCCTACCCGCCTCATAATCTCCCCAATAGCGGCCCTTCGTTTCAAAGCACCCGAAACGCCTTTGGAACGTCCTCCCCGCTCCGTGCTTAGTCCTTACCGGCACCCCATTATTTTTATTAATATTGATTTTACCCAAACAATTTGTCTTACGCCTAGGATAGACCATTTTAAAAAATGTATTTATAACAAAGCATTATACCATTATATCATTGAAATAGGTAACTGAAACAAGATAAATGAAAAATTTTAATGACCTTAAATATTAAATACGTGAAATAAATATAGTAAATATATACTGTAACAATTGCCCTTGTGATATCGTAATATAAGACTCCGGCTTTGAACTCAGCCTTCGCCAGTGTCCCCTCCTTTGCTGCCCCCCTCCGTCACCATCGAGTGGCTATGCGCCTCGTACCGCCGTTCGCTCGACCCATTACCTTTGCCACGCCAGCTCGTGGTCACCTGTCTTTTCCCTGCTAATTTGCCGGCGCCGCGGCGTTGCTCGGGCCGCGCAGAGCGCTGTCACGGCCCCTCATCGCCGCCCGCCACTCCCGGCCCTTTATTACGCCCCGCTCGCGCACTTTTCCTCTTTCCCCACAGCGCCCCTCCCGCCCCGGGTAATCTGCGTCTTATTATGTTCTTTCAATTATCTCCAGGACGCTATCATTTTCTGCCATTGTGTCTTTACAACCTTACTATTTGTTTTCTTTTCAGTTTTTTCTCTCTTTCTAGTGACCTGGCTATTCCTATCCTACTTGTGCACTACGGTTTACTACCGTGTCATACTGAGTCCCTATGTAAACCCATGTTCTGTGATTATTACGAAGACCCCCACAGTAATCGTACGTTGCTAATGGTGCTCCGTACGTAATGCTTTCTCGACGTGCTGCCATAGTTTTCACCTCCATCAATTGATCTGTGTATAACCATTTTTTCTTTGCTTTTATTGATGCGAAATTTATTTCTGACTTTTCCTTTACGGTGTCTGGAAATAAGAATCGACTAGTTTTAGAGTTCATTGACTTCCTTCCTTTCATTGAAGATTTTTCAAGATACGCGCACATACATTCACGCATACACACACAATAAAGGCACAGAATGCTCGTAATTACATGTACTCCCGTCACAATACGAAATAATAATACGTCGAAATTACTAATTTATTTCTATTGTATACCCTGCATAATCTCTACACGTTATGTCGCGCTTGTGATCAACTACATACTTAATTAACTATTACTATTACTACTACAATAATTTTGATCCATATCTTTTATCCCAATTTTTAGGATAAAGAATATTCGATAGGTGAAAAACAAGTCTTACAAACCAAAAATATTGTCAGAAAAGTTGTAAGTAAAGTAATAAACAGATGATAAGGTGAGGTGTGGTAAGGGGAGAGGTGAAAAGGTGTCGCCATTCCAACGTAAGTAAAAGGAGCCCGCAAACACCTGCGTTTTGTGTCACTCTTGCAGCTCACAAACGAAATAGAAAGGTCTGAAATAAAGTATTACGTGTAAATAGAAATTGAGTGAAGAGGCAAGACGACAAGAGGCGAGAATGTGGCTCTATTCAAACGTAATTACACTCGTATGAAACGCTCGGAAAAGGTAACGGGTCACGCATGACTGAATAAGGAGCGGAGTGCAGGGCAGGAAGGTATTGGAAGTCGACGGCGACGGCGGCGGCGACGTTAGGAATAAAGCGAAGTAAGAAAGAAGAATAGGAAATAGATAATATGAAGACAAAGAAACAAGATACAGAAAATATGGCAAAGTGTAAAACATTATAGGAAAATTAAAGGACTAATTTTGGAGAAAAGTGA
Organism: Acheta domesticus; assembly: GCA_031308135.1. Taxonomy (NCBI): domain Eukaryota; kingdom Metazoa; phylum Arthropoda; class Insecta; order Orthoptera; family Gryllidae; genus Acheta; species Acheta domesticus. Next base: position 156,073,356 of record JAHLJT010004567.1, read on the forward strand.
GAGGCAAAAAGGCAGATAAAAATTAGGGATTCGAAAGGAACTCCGATAAGAATTTCAAACAGGACATATCGTTAGAGGGATCTGAAATAAAGTATTAAAGATTGAGTGAAGCTGCGAGACGAAACGAGGCAAGAAAGAGGCGCAATTTGAACGTAAGTATACGAAGCGCTCGGAAAAGGTAGCGGGTCATGCGTGACCGAATGGGGGGGGGAGGGGCGGAAGTGCAGGGCAGGGAGGCAACGGAAGGCGGCGACGTGTAATGCGAAAGATGACGGAGGACCGGAGGAGTGGGGCCTTCAATCAACCGCAAGTGACTTTCGACGCCGGAAGGAGCCCAGGGGAAGGCGAAATTTGCGAGGCAGGAGGCAGGGAATCCATAGAATCGATCGGTTCATAACTCGATAAAATATTTTCAGGCAACAAATACGAGGGAGCCCCCAATTTCAACGAAGTGTTGAGCTGACGTACCCTCGGCTCACAAAAAAGTGACATCTCAAATATTTTAAAGGTAAACAAAGATTAGGTAAACGAAGTATAAAAATATGAATAGCATATTTTTGCTAATAAATTTACGAGATAGTTCTTTAAAAAGTCGATACTATACAAAATAAAACACTGCTTTCGACATAAAATTATTGGCTTCGCAATGCTTAAAACTACGTTCTTACAAAATGATAATTTTAGTTCAATACAGTACAAGGAGCAATTACTGCAATCTCTCTCAAATTGAGTGTTAATACGTAATAAAACATAGTCCACGGTTCTACTAAAAGTTTCATTCGATTAAGTTGAGTTTCCGATACATTAGAACTGTAGTGCAGAGACAACGCGGTCAAGTGAAACGAGCTTGACGTCTCCTCCTTTGTGTTGTAGCGATCCTGAGCTCGCTCAGTCACTATTTGGCGATAAGAAAGACCTTGTCTGCGTGCTTCGCCGCGCGATTACGTAACCCGTCGCCTTATCAGCGGTCGCTGGAGGGGTGGCGGGGGGAAGACAGTTGTTCCCTCCACTACGCGGAAAAGAAGGGGTTGTAACCGCGGTGTCAGGAGAGTGCGCAGAATGTTTCGAGAAGCGGCAGCGTGAGGTAGCAGCGTGAATTTGGAAGCTGATGGTGTGGGGCCGCGAGCTCCAGTTAGCGAGAAAGAGGTTTGGCCCAGTGGTGGCTAAATTCACACCGCAGATGCGCGTTCGACGGAGGCATCTGGTTTTGGAGTAAGACGTGGTTACAGAGAGAACCCGTGCTTAGGCCCAAGACAGAGCGTCGGCAGCCGCATTAGTTCGCTGTGAGTTGTGCGCTGGTGGCGAACGCCACGGTCATCGAAATAAGGTCGGTGTTAAAGACAAAACAATTTTATATGTGATACTATAAAAAGTAATGAGAATTTGGAAGCAATTGACTGTAGAATGCAGGTTGAAGTGTTGTTCCTGTAGTTCACTGTCAGATTGTTTAATATTTTTTTTGGCCATTAACACTCTTGCATAATGTATGATATACCCGACCATTGATATTTCCATAATCATTGTGGACTATTTTCAAAAGATATTTGAAGTAGTGTGTCTTTCTAAGGGGAGAACATCACTTATTTATGATAGAATCTTGTCATGTTAATACACTACAAGTGCAGTTTCTGTCTTTAAATCAAAAAGAACATTTTGATGATAGTGTAAAATCCAAATCAAGTTAGAAACAATTTGGGTTATTTATGAACAATTAAAAGGTTATAAAAGTATATTTGCAATGAACTGTTGAATTTAAGTGAACTTAAATATCTTGAAATATTTATTGAAATTTGGATGCCTGTTGAGTAAAAATACAACATATTTTTAATTTCAACCAAAGGTGTAGGTTGTAATAAATGTTTCACATTTATGGTGTAAACACACATGTTTAGTTTTTTTTTCAATTTCTTTTGAATATTCTGTGTTTTTCAAAACTATGTTTATTCATTTTAATTGTACACAACATATGTCTTTGTAATTGAAGTGAATTGTTTTGCAAGAAACTACTATGTATGCTAATGCAGTGTATGTTGAGGAAGGGTTAATTGCAATTTTTGTAAACAGAAAGTGCTGAGGCATTTTGTCATCCGAAATGCCTGTGCTCTACCCTCTGATGTACTATTATGTGTACTCATCTCCCCAGAGATATCTTTGATTCAATTTGTTGGATTTCAATTTATTTTTTTTCACAGAAGATGTTGCTGTGATGCTAGTTTGTGCCAACTTTGAAATTCATAATTTCTGCAGTTGATTTTTCCTCAAAAAGTTTTTTTTTACGCTGTTCATTGTTGTATTTTTCTTTGTTCATTTGTTTATCTGTGCATGTTAGGTAATTTTGCAATTTGTGTTTTTTTTTTTTAGATTCAATTATATTAATGTTTGTGGCTTTCAACTTTGTGTTTTTTTTCAAAATTTCAACAAGAGCCAAATTACCCACGAAATTTCCCCAAGGCCGACCTACACGAACGGTCACATAAATGGCGCCCAACTGGCTGGCTTGAAATTTTGAGAAATTTACACTATAGCCAAAGCTATTGGTGGTTCCAGCAGTGTTTTTTTAGTATCTTTGATGTTTGACAAGGTTGTGTTGTGTTTGTTAAAGGTATGCATTTCTATAGATATTGTAGGTGGTAAAATACTCACTGAATAGTTAATATTAATTTTTTGTCAATTTGAACTCAAATTACGACTGGTTCATTTTGTTAGATAAAATGGCTGATAAATACAACCAAGCTAGGGATTTGGGAGATCTTTCTTCAAATGAGGATGATGGGGAGACTACAGTCAGGGAAATAGTTCAACAGGTAGAATCACCGGTTGCTACCGAAGAATATGCTACTCTTGGTACGTCGGGAACTGAATCTGCGTCTCCTCAAGATCCAACGACATCAGAAATTGACATTGATAGGGCGAATAATATGATGATAAGATTAATGTCGCAGTTTATGATTCAGATAGATGAGAAACTTAGGTCCTCGAATTCGGAATTAAAAGACAGTTTATCTTCTCAATTAAATGATAAATTAGCGGATCAATCTAATCAATTAAAAGACAGTTTATCTTCTCAATTAAATGATAAATTAGCTGAACAGTCCTGTCAATTAAATGATAAATTAGCTGAACAGTCCTGTCAATTAAATGATAAATTAGCTGAACAGTCCTGTCAATTAAATGATAAATTAGCGGATCAATCTAATCAATTAAAAGACAGTTTATCCGCTCAGTTAAATGAAAATTTGCGGAACAATCTACTCAGTTAGAAGATAGATTAACTGCTAGTTTTAATGCAAGACTAGTTCACTTAGAACAAGCCATAATAGAAAAGACTTCGCAACTTTCATTAGAAACAAAACAACTATCTGAAAATATAGTACAGATGGAAAAGAATTTTCAAGATAGGACGGAACAGTTGTCAAGAGATCTTTCGGACAAAACTTCACAATTGGAACAAAAGTTAACCGATACGACCTCTCAAATTAGAACTGAATTAGAAGAAAAGCTGGAGGAACAGATGTTACGTTTGAATATTAATTTTGAAACAAAAGTTGATAAGGTCAAAACAGAAGTCGACAAAAACGTTTCTGATATAAGGGCAGAAATAGTAGACAACGAGCACAAAATTTTGTCGCAATTAGACTCAAGGAAACGGGAATTAGAAGCTAAGGTAAACGACCTCCAAGAGAAGATTGATGGTTTACCTGCGGGCCCTATGACTACACATCCTATGATGGTTAGCTTACCGCAAGGTTTAACTTTTGGAGCCCATGGGAAGGAGAACCCCTGCGCATTCATAAAGGCAGTAGAAAATTTTTTTACATTGTATAATCTGCCTGAAAGCAAGAAAGTCAGATTGGTTTATCAGATGCTAGTGAGTAATGCGAAAATTTGGGCGGACACTCTGGATCCATTACCGACTTCAATGGAGGGATTTAAAGAAAAGTTCTTCATGAGGTACTGGAATCACGAAACCCAGGTTAATTTTCGGTTGAAGCTTATGTGTAGTACCTGGAAAAAAGGTCAGAGCATGCAAGACTACGCTACGGAAAAGCTAGCAGGCTTCAGATTATGCTCTCCCACGATTCCAGAAAGTGAAACCGTTTGCCTTATAATTAGACATTTTCCAATAGGCATTCAGAATTTGCTAAAAAGTCAACTGCCCATGACAGCAGAAAAGTTAGTGACGCAGTTAGGTCTGTATGATGCAACTTATGAGATGTCGGGTAAGCAGGATACAACAAAACCGACAAGCATTTCATCAGCAGCCATCATACAAACTTCTGGCACTAATATGGAAAATGGAAATATGAAGAAAAAGGGAAAGAAACACGAGATATCAGGAGATCATGAAGACACTTCTACTCCGTCGAAAGTTGCTAAATCGGCTTATTATCAACCTGAAGCAGCTGCACAACTGTACAACGCAGAAAAGGGAAAGCAGAAAATGGGCAAGGATAATCCAACACCATCTACTTCAAAAGATCCTGGACGAGGGTTAAACTAATGAGGTTTGTCTCGTGTGGTCACCCCGAAACAAACCAAGAAATCAAGGAAGTAGAAGAGGTGACAATACAGTCTGTGACGTGTTTGCAACCATACTCAGAATCTGAAAGGATGCCGTTTACCAGTGTCAACGCAACCAGACGTAGGTGCCCGATGATCAACATAATATGCGAAGGAAAAGAAATCTCAGCATTGGTTGATACAGGGTGCACATGCTCTGTGATTGTAGAAGATCTGTTAAATGAAATCTCTAAATTGAATCCGAATATACCGCAATTCCCTATGCACAAATCATATATTGTTGGAGCGAACAAAAAGAGGTCGCGTCCAATATCTCGACAGGTCCTATTGCAGTTGACAATTGGCCTAAAGATGTATGATGTTGTCTGCATAGTAGCAAAGGAATTGCTGTATCCACTCATATTAGGGATGGATTTTCTGCACGACTACGGAGTGGTGATTGACCTATCTAGGAATGCTATACAATTCCCGTTGGACAACACTGTAAACTGTAATCCAGAAGACGACGAGCAGTGCATGGATCTTCACATCAACTGTGTTACTTCTACTAACTTATTAACATCCATTGAAGATACGATTAACAAAAATGAAGAAAAAACCATCAGCAAGGAAGAAGGGCGTTGAATTTCAAGATTATTTTTTCTTACCATTTCAAGACGTTGATGATACGAAAAAAAAATCTTATTCATTGGGGGGCTATGTAGCGATCCTGAGCTCGCTCAGTCACTATTTGGCGATAAGAAAGACCTTGTCTGCGTGCTTCGCCGCGCGATTACGTAACCCGTCGCCTTATCAGCGGTCGCTGGAGGGGTGGCGGGGGGAAGACAGTTGTTCCCTCCACTACGCGGAAAAGAAGGGGTTGTAACCGCGGTGTCAGGAGAGTGCGCAGAATGTTTCGAGAAGCGGCAGCGTGAGGTAGCAGCGTGAATTTGGAAGCTGATGGTGTGGGGCCGCGAGCTCCAGTTAGCGAGAAAGAGGTTTGGCCCAGTGGTGGCTAAATTCACACCGCAGATGCGCGTTCGACGGAGGCATCTGGTTTTGGAGTAAGACGTGGTTACAGAGAGAACCCGTGCTTAGGCCCAAGACAGAGCGTCGGCAGCCGCATTAGTTCGCTGTGAGTTGTGCGCTGGTGGCGAACGCCACGGTCATCGAAATAAGGTCGGTGTTAAAGACAAAACAATTTTATATGTGATACTATAAAAAGTAATGAGAATTTGGAAGCAATTGACTGTAGAATGCAGGTTGAAGTGTTGTTCCTGTAGTTCACTGTCAGATTGTTTAATATTTTTTTTGGCCATTAACACTCTTGCATAATGTATGATATACCCGACCATTGATATTTCCATAATCATTGTGGACTATTTTCAAAAGATATTTGAAGTAGTGTGTCTTTCTAAGGGGAGAACATCACTTATTTATGATAGAATCTTGTCATGTTAATACACTACAAGTGCAGTTTCTGTCTTTAAATCAAAAAGAACATTTTGATGATAGTGTAAAATCCAAATCAAGTTAGAAACAATTTGGGTTATTTATGAACAATTAAAAGGTTATAAAAGTATATTTGCAATGAACTGTTGAATTTAAGTGAACTTAAATATCTTGAAATATTTATTGAAATTTGGATGCCTGTTGAGTAAAAATACAACATATTTTTAATTTCAACCAAAGGTGTAGGTTGTAATAAATGTTTCACATTTATGGTGTAAACACACATGTTTAGTTTTTTTTTCAATTTCTTTTGAATATTCTGTGTTTTTCAAAACTATGTTTATTCATTTTAATTGTACACAACATATGTCTTTGTAATTGAAGTGAATTGTTTTGCAAGAAACTACTATGTATGCTAATGCAGTGTATGTTGAGGAAGGGTTAATTGCAATTTTTGTAAACAGAAAGTGCTGAGGCATTTTGTCATCCGAAATGCCTGTGCTCTACCCTCTGATGTACTATTATGTGTACTCATCTCCCCAGAGATATCTTTGATTCAATTTGTTGGATTTCAATTTATTTTTTTTCACAGAAGATGTTGCTGTGATGCTAGTTTGTGCCAACTTTGAAATTCATAATTTCTGCAGTTGATTTTTCCTCAAAAAGTTTTTTTTTACGCTGTTCATTGTTGTATTTTTCTTTGTTCATTTGTTTATCTGTGCATGTTAGGTAATTTTGCAATTTGTGTTTTTTTTTTTTAGATTCAATTATATTAATGTTTGTGGCTTTCAACTTTGTGTTTTTTTTCAAAATTTCAACAAGAGCCAAATTACCCACGAAATTTCCCCAAGGCCGACCTACACGAACGGTCACAGTGTCTTGACGAGACTTATAAGTCCCGTGACCAATTTTCGCCTATTATTAAACAATGGTTAATGATTTTGCACTGTGTTACTGACGGGACTCGTGAGTACCTTCCTGAAGCCCGAATGACACGCTAAGATCACGTAATACTTACTGTAGCCAGTAGATATTAAAATTTTATGTGGTCAGTGTGAAAGGGAAACTGGCTTTTGTTGTCGTTTCGTTGTTAACTTTTTTGCATTGTTTGTAAGTGAAGTAGGAGTTATCTTTTCTGTTTTATCTCTTATTTAGTATATATTTCTTACATATTTGATTCCTAATATTTAATTCATTATCTATACTGACATACATTTGTGAGTTTCTACATGTAACTCGTACGTTCCGTCAGGAAATAAGATGGGTAAGAATTGGGGTTATGTTTCACTTTTTTTGTGACATGTCTTTATATTTGTCATTTACACATGACGTTTTTATTGATAATTTGTTGGGGTATTGTATATTTGTATTTCTCTAGATGTAAAATGGAACAAAATTGGATGGAAAATGGAACAAATGGAAAAATGAAGTTTCCCTAAGATTCAGACATCAATAAGGAAGATGACAGCGTGTATGAAAAGCGGGGGTAGATTTGACACAAGATGTGTTTGATAATGTTTTCAATGACGAAATACATAACAGTCTTCATAATAACATAGGCATTGTGAAACCACTACTTTCAAGCACGAAACATTCTTTCTTTGAAGTATAAATGAGAGGAAATGGAAGAAGTTAATGAAAGTGACGGAATGACTACATTTCTTGGAAAGTAAATGAAAATTTTGTTACGTTAATCAGTGTAAAATATATATAATGCCACGTATCAAAAATATTATTATTGATTAGGTTCATCCGCATGCATCTTTGCTCCCTATAACACAGTTACTTATATTTTCTCAGAGATATTCACCAGGAGGATATACCATTAAAAGAACTGAGGAGATCTTTAACATGGGGATTAATTTCTCAGAAATCACCTAAAAAGTAAACATGCATAAAAATAAGGAAAATGATAGTTCAGTGTCTGAGGCACAACCAACTCAGGTATTCTTTGACCTCTGTATCATGCAAAACGCGGATGATGCAAAATATGGATCCCAAAAAAACTGAATCAAGGCTACATTTACAATGTCCGAATTGCTAAATATATGTGTGCATTAATAAAAAAAGAATTTTCATGATTATCATGAAGTAGGAGTTTAATGAAGTGTACAATCATTCATTAAATACATCTATTACAGAAATAATTCAATTTACTGTAATTGCCTTTCTCAGACCCATCGCAATTGCTGACGGGATTTCGAAGTCCCGGTCTTTAATTTTGCATTAAACATTTATGGATTTTTTAAAATACTACACTGTTATTTGATGACATTTTAAACAATAGTTTACAAACATTGTAAAACAAAGATAACGAATTCAATACTCAGGGTAAAAAGGATTGTAAATATGTAGCCCCCGATGGTAACCACATCAGATATTAATCTGATAAGAACTGAGGGTAATTTCTTCACTGCAATGATATTTTTCTAATAAATTGGATCCTCAAAATATTATTCGATAGCATAACTGTGAAATCTCTCCTAATTCACAGTTCATGGTCAACTATTTTCCTCATCTAGCCGCGTTTGTACCTCGCGCAGTTACCACAAGCCCCACGGCCACTGATTATACGCAGTCCGAAAAATACCTCCAGGCCGTTATTCTTCATAGCCGACAGGGCCAGACACGAAGCTTTTCCGTACGATAAAATAGCTTCCTACACTTCACTTCCTGCAGAACGCTCACCCTGGAAATTCAACTCGCTCAGAATACCTGCGTAAAAAGCGATGAAGTCTCGGTTCTGTATCAGGTAGGAAGAAGACGTAGAAGAGAGTACATACGGCCATTATCTGGATTATGAACAATTATAATTAAAAATTCTGTAATTCATTATGGATTACCCCTCTCCTTGTGGTGGCAATTCCAGGACTGATTTCAAAAGTCTACTATTTTTTTGCTGCCGTGCATTCCTTTTTAGCAATTGCAATATCTCCATAGATCTTTGTTGATTAATATAAATTTCATTCTGAGCCTTCTTGTGTAATTATTTCTTTACTCATGCCTTTCCATTATGCTTTCTACTAGAAAAATTCCTAATGAAATTATGCTACAATACGCGCACTATTGTAATAATAATAATAATAATAATAATAATAATAATAATAATAACAGTAATAATAAATCGTTTCTACTTGTCGATGTTGCTGTACCTTGCGATCAAAATGTCGTTACCAAGGAGGCAGAGAAACGTCTTAAATACAAGAGTTTGGAAATCAAGTTCAGCCAAAAGTGGTGGCGTAAAAGCAGAGGTCGTACCGACAGTCATCGGAGCTCTGGGATTTGTTCCGCAAAATTTGTGTAAGAACTTGTCTAAACTCCCAGATAGTTCAAAAGACCGGGAAGTGCAAAAATTGTATTTATTTAGAACAGCCCTCATTTTGCGTAAAGTATTGTAGAGGCACCGACAGCCTCTACATCTGCTCCTTACGTAGCTGGTTGCAACCTAGAGTGGATTATATTTTGAGCCGACTCATAACATCTTTAGTCGTGATGTAGTGTCACCTCATAAATCACGCTTCAAGGCGTAATTACCTTGTCGTACCGAGGGATACAGCTGAGAAGCTGATCTTTAAAATTACACACGTTAATCATGTAGCGTGGTCAGAAGTGGCCGATACGCCAATAATAATAATAATAATAATAATAATAATAATAATAATAATAATAATAATAATAATGATAATAATAATGATAATAATAATAATGATAATAATAATGATAATAATAATAATAATAATAATAATAATAATAATAACTTTTTCGTGATGTATTAATTTTAAAATATTTATTAACATATCAAAGACCTGGACGATTCGCCAAATACCTTCAAAGCTTGCTCGCGTTGAAACTTGAACTCACCCAAAATACAGAGGACTATGAAGTCCAGGGGGAGCACCAACTAGCAAATGGCCGCCCGACGGACGAAAAAACGCGTCCTGTTGCCGCATGCCGCAAATGAGAGTGCGATCGCAATGACGGGAGGCCGCGTATTGATTACGCTGCGCAATTGAAACTATCAACGTACACGCGATCGCTCCCGACCCTGTTTCAGCTTCAAAGCGTCTGACCGCGATTGTTTTAATATCTAGTTTCGAAATAAAGGCTGCATAAACGTTGCAGGCTATACAATATTATTCTTCGTACTTTTCGTGAGAGTATCGTGAGTAAAGTTTCAGTTAGTAACTTTCATAATTCGTAAATTAACCTTCGGGCACTCTCTCCTAATAGTGTTACACGAGCGCTAGTGGGGCGGTAATTTAGCCGTCTCTTATTTACTATTTTATTAAAAAACGCATTATTTTTTTTGCAAATATTGATGGAAAATTCTGTGTTGTAAATACATGCTGTAGTAAAGATATGTCTGATAAAACGTTTTTTAATCATTTTCCTAACGAAAGATAAAAGCTCTTTAAGGGTGAAACCTTCAATTACAATAGACTTTAATATTAGTCATACAGTTACTGAAAAGAAATTAATCACATTTCATCCTTGCGCAATAATTCCAATACTCTTAGAATGATTGTGAACGTGGGCAAATAACAGAATTAATTTCTGAACGAACAACCTTCATTATGGACAATCACAACGCAGATGTTTGCACTTTCTAATAATGGATAAACTGAATTATATTCATTAACCAAATTAACTATTATACTAAAATTTATGCAAGCCAACCTCAAACAGGCCTTCATGAACAGGGACCTGTAGAAACGAAAGGAAAAAATTGAATTTTCAGTAAATTTTGTTTTATTAACATAATGAGTATAAACAAGATTGTTCTCATAGAGAATGGAGATATGGTTTTTAGGTCAAATTATAGGAATATTGTTTATTGCTTACTTACATTTCTAGAAAACACTCCCATTCAAATCGTAACGCGCATGGTCGTAGGCCGCCATTCATCAAATACACTTTCCCACTAAAACCAAAGTAGGCCGCCGCATGCAATTGACTCGAAACACTGGTGCCTAATGGCAAAACTACAACTATAAAGCATCGCACTTCGATTAGGTAGTTTATTCCTGCAGACGACAGTGCTTTTTCAAATGACCACTCCATTTGACGCCCGTACGAGCGTTCGAAGGTTAAAAGGTTTGAAAGTGCTTTTTAATAGTTTCCAAAAACCCACGGTAATCAATACGTAATTAGTGAACGAACAATAATGTTCGATTGAAAAGGTTCAAAGTAGAAGATACATTGACGAAAACAGAATATTTATACTTTATATTAAAAACCGCGAATATTTGCAGCGTTATTTATTCCGTGAAGATGACACATTCTGATGTTTTAGCAATATTGGATTCTTATATCCGATATAGGACCATAAAAGACTTTATTAGTACCAAAGAATTTCGTTGATTCTTTTTGTGTAAAATACGCTAAGATACGTTTTGTACGATGTATAATAAAGTATCAACAGAAAAATTTGTCATAGCCCCATAAGGATTTACTCCAGTGATGTGAATAAAACAAATTTTGGATGAAAAATATTCTAATATTTTTGTATAATATATCATAAAGTTGTATCTTAGGTTATTAAAATCCAGAATTCGTGCCCTGGAAGGGGACCCGAGATATACATCATGAGTTATAATCTATAAGAGTATAATTTTTATTTTATTATTGGATGTTAAACTCCTGGATAAAGCTAAATGCATACCATGGGTTGTCAGAAAAATGCAAAATATCGAAATGTGTTTGAAATTAAACGCATTAATCTTCTACAATTTCGAAATGAGAAAAATAAGATCTCATTAAATATTAGCCTCTGACGTTTTGCAGCAAATGGAAAAATAAATCGAAACTAATTTTGCAAAATTTGGAATTGATGGAGTGTTTAAAAATTTTGTGAAACAAACGTACACAAATGTACAAGAAAGTCTATTCCCTTTCATATAATAATGTGCGAGCCGAATCTGAACTTCCTATTAAAAATTGCATTTATATTTGCAGATACCAGATGTCTCGAAAATAGGTGAAGAGGAAAGCACTTCCAACGTCTATTATGGTGATGATCAGTAGGCAATTTACATTTTTTATTGTTACAAGTTGAAACTAATGCTACCGACATAATTTACGTTGCTACCACTCTCACCACCAAGGTGTCCCTGCGGAGAGACTTTCCAGATGCACGTTAGAAAATAATATGTAGTTTTTCGATGTGTAATAGCATAAGTAGTTGAGAGTTCACGGCCTAAAAGATACCGAGAGGTTCGTTCACAGTTACTTCCTGTGACTGATATCTGACTGACAGATTTTCGATAACAGCTAATTAGCTCAGCCAATACCGACTATTTCCTCATTGACAATTCTGAAGGCTCGCTGCTCTGATCGTTTGTTGTGTGGTTTCCTTCCCATTAATTCCACGCGGATGACGTTAAACAACGGGCACGAACAGCGCGCGATCCTTCCCTGTTCAACTTATCACCACTTCCATCTTTAGGATAGGGCGATGGGGAGAGTGAGTCTGTGAATATTGATTCCTGGCGCGTCAAATACTGTGATGGTGATGGTGATGATGATAATGATGTTGACGAATGCAGAGTAATTTCTGAGCGGAGGCAAGGGAGGACGTTAACGGTTTTATGCCTGGCCCTTTCCTGAGAATTGACCACAGTAGTGGCTTTGCTCTACTTTCCACTGTATCAAAGTCGGCAGATTGATTATTAGGGGTGAGTGATGAAAGTAAACCAATTTATGCCAATTGTCCTAAACTGAGCTTCCACGTACTTCAGTCGATGCTCAAATGTTTTTCTCTACTAAATTTTATATCCACAATAGATATAAACATGCTAAACGAAACATATGACCAAGTTTTGGTACACCTGAAGGCTGAAAGTTGATATATCTGAGATCGGCAAGGCGTTGTTCGCACCTGGATAGGGCGTTTTCATGTATTGCGACTTGACATCTGTTACGAACGTTCAAATCGAAATCGATTCGCAAATTAGTTGCGCCACAATTGCATTTATTTCTTTGCAATATTTCTAAATTTTGGAATTTGCGAAAGTTGAGGGAGTTCAAATGAAATGAAACCTGTAGCATTCTTTCGAACGTCTCTTGCTCTGTCCGTCGAAAAAAATTGCATTAATTTCAAATAGAAATTACGCCCAAAATGCTCAATTTTCAACATAATGTATCTGATCTTTTTTAAAGATCTTTTTTTTTAGAACAGATTTAATTTAAGACAAAATCTGTCTTCAAATTTATAGTTTTGTAATGTTTACTATTTGAAAGTTTTGAAAAAACTGAAAGTTCTCCCAAAATGGGACTAGCACATATTTCTTTACCGTTCTTTGATACATACTAAAAGAAAATGTGAAGAAAAAAATTGTAGCCGATTTTGAGAATAAACATTTGTTAAAATATTGCCAACTTCACGCATAATTTCGCAAATCTTATGTCTTCGAAGCAGTGTACATTACCTTATTTCAAGATTTGTTTTTGAACAACAGATTTGACTAAGAAAAAACTCAATTGCAGTTGTATTAGACCCCAATAAAATTTCGATGTTTTGAAATTTTCGAAAAATCAGGGATTTCAAAGAAAATGATCCCACTCCATTTTGAAGAGTTGTTTACGCTATCCGAGAACAAAGTTTAATAAAAAATTTGGAGCCTTTTTGAGAAAATGTTAAGCATGCCGCAATACAATTGAAAACATCCAGGTCTGGCGAAGGATTCCTGCACTGTTTTGGCGTAACGTTGATTTCGGTATGCTTCCTCAAGACCATGCACTACCGAAACGGGTGAAAGAAGCAACATTTATTTTTTTTAAAAATGGCGATTTTTGTTTAGAAAGTCTTTTAAGCTTTCATTCAAACAAATTTCGTAATTTTTCTTTAAATGTAAGGTAGTGGCGCTTAGATGTAATCCCTTGTTACTATCAACCGGTTTTATAATAAACACTTAAGATTATTATCAGAATCTTTATTATCACATCGTTATGGCGTTCATTACGTGGTTTTGTTCTGAGGCTTACAATCGATCTATCAAAGGCGGTCAGCGTTCCGTCGTCCGGTATGTGTGAGCCGTCCGGTATGGGTAAGCCTTCGAGTATGTGTGAATGTGAGATTACAATTAGACATCGAGTTTCTTTAAGAGCTAAGATCAACGAGATACTGTTACATCAATAATTTTCTTCTGATTCAGTTACGGTCAAATTTTGTCTGGTCTCCACGAGCGCCCGTAATTCCTGCAAAGGCGGTCGTGAACGCCGCAGGGCAGCGAATGAGAGGGTGTTGCGCGTGCGTTCAATGGCTTGCTCAGAGTAATTGCCCGCGTATTGAGCTCGCGTCGCGCGCTCGGTGTCCGCTCGGGCTCACGTCCGAGGTCTCCCGTGGCGCGGCGCGGCGCGGTGCAGCACGGCGGGCGAACTTTTAATAAAGGCTCTCGGCCCGCGTGCGTGACCTCCGCCACTCTGTTTCCTCCGCTTTTAGCGGCCACTCTACACCTCCCGCACCGCCCCCGCCCCCACACGCTCCGGGGCGAGCGCGCGACACGTGAAAAACGCGCCACGCACTGCACTTGACGGCGGCTTGCCGCTGACGCCGCATGGGGGTGCCGTCCGTAGACGTGTCTTGCGAACGGGCGGGGCGGGGGGAGAGGAAAGGTGCTCTCTGAATCTGAATCAGTGAAATTGTCGCTGATTCAATCAGTGAGAGCCGAAGTCACTGATATCTTCAGTCGAAATGAGTAGCTTCGCTGACATCAGCGAACATGCGAAACTTTTCATAATGACCGCCAGCATTTCACTGGTCATCAGTGGTAAAAGTGGCGCGCCACCATCGCTCACTGATCGTTCAGTCCTTCGCGTGCTGCTGTTTTCACAGATTTCACCGATTCAAAAAGTGGACCCGATTTTCACTGATTTGTTCAGTTCAATTCACTGATTGTCAGTGGCAGGGTTATAACTGACACCATCAGTGAATAGTCACTGTCAATCAGTAGTTTTTCACTGATCCAGATTAAGAGAGTGTTCCTCTCCCAACAATACGATTGATTTATTGATTGATTCTTCCCGAGAACGACGTCCATACCGTACCGACATCAGTTGGCGTAGTGAATACCTCATCTCGGGAGGTGGCGATTTTCCTCCCCCACTGGATGGTGAGATCCGGCGCCTGCACTCGACTCGCAAGGATTTCCTTTTTAGCTTGCTCTCCCAGTGGAGCCCCGTCACAGTCGGCATAATCTCTAATTGACTGATTGATTGTTACTGATTCCGGGCGCGTCAACCACCAAGGCAATTTCTCTCGTAAATCTAGTGGCGGGTTTTTCATCGGGAGGTGGCCGCGATCTCCCCTGATGGATGGCGAGATCCGGCGCCGACTACCGTCGATGAGTGGGGTTTTCCTCAACCCACCGGGGGGAACGCCCCAGCCGGGACAAGCTATAAGCCCCGATCGGTCTCCTGGCATGTGTAGTAGGG
The DNA here is from genome assembly GCA_031308135.1 of Acheta domesticus. Lineage (NCBI taxonomy): Eukaryota > Metazoa > Arthropoda > Insecta > Orthoptera > Gryllidae > Acheta > Acheta domesticus. The sequence continues at coordinate 156,088,740 of JAHLJT010004567.1, forward strand.
TAGTACATGTTAAAGTGTGTGTGTGTGTGTGTGTGTGCGTGTGCGAGGGGTGAGGATAAGACAACAAAGAGAAAGGAAAGATCGCGCGCAGTCCAATCAAAGTAGCCGGGTGCTAGAATTCTCCTCCAGACAGCGACTGAATTCGACCTAGCTTACAATACAGTGTCAAAAATCCTGCAGCCATTGGGACTCGAACCTAGGATCTCCCGATCAGATAATCTCTAAGCTCCCGGCTCATTTCCCTATATGTGCGGTAGTGTAGTGCATGTATTGAAATGTGTGTTTAAGGGGAAAGGAGAGAGGGAATAGAAAGCATAATATTGCGTGCGGTTCGTGATCTGTTTGTTAGGCTACTGCTGCTGCTTTCCCATGGTATTGATGGGAGATACCATGGAAAACTATTCATCGGCCGATAAACAGCCTGTCACTAGAATTCTCCTCTAAACAGTGGCTGAATCCTACCACTCAATACTACGGCTTCATTTAATTTTTTTCACAATGAAAGTTTTTCGATAGGTATTAATGTAAAATGCAATACAGTAATCCCTCAACATTCGCGATAGATAGGTTCCCGAAAAACTTCGCGAATGTCAAATCCGCGAATACTGAGTCTATCTTATAATGAAGAAAGTTGGTTTAGGTTCCTGGATATCGGAAAGCTCCTTAAAAAAGAATAAAAAAATGGTTGACGGAAAGAGCGAGATGTTTGCTTCTTGGTTGAAATGGATGTTTTCAAATAATAGCTAAGATATTAGTAGCGCAGAAAGAGCAGTATTTCAATACTACGTAGCTGTTTCCAATAACGCGAGAAAGTATGTGCAGTTGTAGCACCACTAGTTTTTAAATCACTTTCTCTGACAATATTACTCGGGCTAAATATTGCACTTCACAAACATTGTTCTGAATTCAAAATAATTACCTGGCGTTCTAGAAATAGCAATATATTTAACGAGATTGTTCCAGTACCATACGATTTTAATTGATTTTCCTATTACTTAATCCAGTCGTCAAAACAAATTAAAAACAATAGCGGACATGGAACACCCCTATCTTGGTATATACTTTGAAAAAATTAAACCTCGTATATTTTATTACAAACGATCAATAGTGCAGACTTGCATTAGTTATAATTAGTTTAAGTTTAATAAGAAATGTTAGTAATGAAAATAACGGAAGAGAGAGAAATTGAAGTTACAGTACACAAACATGGTCCAAGTATTTAAGTGAATAAAAATTCATTATAAATTATTACATTTGTAATAATTATTTATGAATCATTATATTTATCAATATCAATTACATACATCTTAAAAAAATTACTGTATTCCAATGAAAAAAAGGTTCATAAAATGAGTAGCGACAATTTGTTCATCATTATGTCTTCAGAAATCGTTATGAAATATATTATAAATATTTTGCACAACATTAACGAACCCCGCAACCAGAAAACTACATCACCATTCATTGAAGTACACAATAAACCCCTTGACGTCATCATTTTAACAATAAAGGCGAAACTCTCCACTAAAAAATGTTTCTATTCTCCAAAATTCCATTTCCGCATAAACTCTTTCCTCCTCCAAGACTTGAGACACCGATATAAAAACGCGACCCTCACTCACTCACTCACTCACTCACTCACTCACTCACACACACACACTCACACACACACACTCACACACACACACTCACACACACACACACACCACACACACACACACACACACACACACAGACGAATGAATTCTCACACGCCCGCACAGTCACGCCCATATACACACACAGTGGCGACCTCTGCCGTCGTCACGCCCAAGCTCAGCGCCCATGTGACGGACGGTCGGCAGCTGGGATGCACATCGGAGCGTCATATCGCTTTAAAATCCCCGCTTACGCAGCGCGGCTCGGCAAGGGGGCGGGCACGGGCGGCCAGCTAGAAGCCTCGCGAATTTTACACCCTCTCCGGAGGCCAAGCGGCCGCCCCGGGGCGGCAGAGATGGCGAAGGGGCAAGGATGGCGGGGGGGGGCGATGCGACGGCGCAGGGGAGAGGGCGACGGCACGCCGGGGATGGCGTAAGAACTGGCATTCATGGCATAGCGAAGGTGGTGAATGAAGGATGATAATGACTGGAAGGTGAGGATTGCTGAATGGCAGGGATTGCGAACGTGCGGAAATGGTGGGTGGAAAGGGAAAACAGCAGGGCGTGAGTTGTGGAAGGACAGCGGAATGGGAAGGGAACGGAAGGGCTGGTACAGCGCGAAGGTGAGAACGCAGTAAGAAAGAGGAGGGAGAATGGGAGGAGGAGGAAGAGGCAGGATGGTGTAAAGAAGGGGACAAAGTAAGAATGTGGATGGCTGAGGGAGCGGGTAAAAGGGGTAGTAAAGAGTGACAGGGTGGAGAGTGTTGGAGTACAGTGCTCAGGAATGGAAGTAAATCAGGACCAATATCAGGACGGTTAGGTAAAAACATTCTACGATCAATTTTAATTTTGACATAATTACTTACCATTAAAATACACAACATTGTACTATTTCTGCTGTCTTATTTTGTGGGATAGAATATTGTTCAAAGAAAATGTTTTAAATGAAGCAAAAGTTTAAACGAAGTTTAGAAAACTGACTACGTTTTCTGCCACGAATTTTTTTCCCGCTTATTTTCAACGATTTTAGAAATCACTCGTTTACCTCGTTACGAGAGAGCAGACAAAGTTACAAATTATTTTGTAACATGTTACGATGATTTTTGTAAAATAATTGTTTAATATATTTTTCAAATTATGCATATTTTAGCCGTTTGATGTTTGAGCCATGAGCAAACAATGAAACTTTACTCATGGCTTATTTCCAGCTATCTTCATAAAAACGTGTATACAACTTCAGGTTTGCAAATGATCGAGAACCTGAGTAAAATTCAGAAATGTTATCAAATGAAGAGCAATCTGTAACCTTCCATATATCTATCTGAGATGACACTTGTTGAACAAATCAAAATGTTCTGTAAAATTTTGAGGGAATAACTATGAAACTACTTTCGATGAAACTTGTACAAATACTTCACAAATGAATGCAAGAGATACACGTTGTTTCACACTGTGCATGTGTTGTAAATAGCATCCCCTAATACATTGCCAGTGTCTTCAGTTTGAGGAGGAATAAATATTTCGAATTTTTTCAATATGTCCCTCTCTTTACGCCAGAACACTCACTGTTGTATTCAGTTTATAATTCTGTCTAAAATACCGAGAAAAGGTTTTCCAATTCTGGGCACTTGAAATCTGATTTTAAAATGGAATTTTTAGAGAACTTCGTAAACTGCATCTCCGATTCTCATTCGCACACTAAACATCTCATTTGTACAATTATCATTAAACATCTCATTCTCTTTCATGATTGATTGATTTTATCGGTGTTTCTGCTACGGTAATGACTGCCGTAGGCATCTTATAACCTAAGAGGTGTCAATCAATCTCTACCGCTGGAACGTGAGATCTGGCGCCTACCTACACATCGGCTTGCAGGGGTTTCCTCCCCAGATATCTCCGCCAGTGGGACGCTGCACCATCCCGGCTATGCTCTAAATTCTCGACAAGTGGGGAAGTGTATCGCCTGTAACTGTGCATTTGTAAGGGGAGAGGAGAGATTAAAAATGAGGAAGGAAAGATTCCACGGGGTATCATGACCTGTTTGTTGGGCTACTAATCCGGCATTCACTTGGTATTGACCAGAGAAACAAACCACGGAAAACTATTGAACAGAAAAACAGGTCGATCGCTAGAATTATCTTTCAGGCCGTGGCTGAATTTGACCCTTCCGTTTCACTTGAGTCGCAAAATCAGCTACCGTCTGGCCTCGAAACTTATGACCCTCTAGTAAGAGACACAGAAATAGCAACAGTTGTTTCCATGAGCAATCTTATTCGGTGATTACCTTCGAAAATATCTTCAAATGTCCCGAAAGCTCGTCAATTTTTAAGGTCGCTTTTCAACAACTTGGTCATATACCGACCAGCGTGCTTTTTTAACTGTAGGGGGAACTGTAGGGAGAACACGTAAGGCCAACATAAACACACAAGAATATCGATGCCCGAGGCGGAATTCGAACCCGTGACTCTTCGAGCCGAGGCAGCAACGGCCCTTCAGCCTCAGCGACCGTGGCGATCCAGGCCGGCTCTCGCCATTTTTGTCCACTGTAGGGCGACTGGAAGCGGGATGGCCAGCCGATGGCAGCGCCAGAGGGGGGAGTAAGGGGGTGGGGAGAGGGGGGAGCCCAACGGGCGATCGGTCCCCGCGTCGGCTGCTGCAGAGCTGAAGGGCCGAAGCGCCGCCAATTTCCTCTCCGCTCGCGGTCAGACTAGAGCCCTCTCTCCCCCAGATTGGGCACGAATGAAAGTTTTGCGGCGCATGCCCCAATGAGAGCGTGCCGCGAGATTTCTGTGCCAGAGATGACATTGCGTCAGGCCGGCGAAATGGACGTCAGTCAGTCAATACGCGAGCGGACGCGAGCGCGGGTGCGGGTGCGGACGGGCGCGCCTGTGTGTTTATTATAAGCAAACCCTACGCTGGAGTTTCAATGCGAAATGAAACGGCCGCTGGATGAATGAAATTTACCTAGCAAAGGAAGTTACGCCGAATACTATTAAGGCTTTGTATTTGCTTTATTTGGCCGTGGTCGATGAAATACAATTTCTCGTATTTTCGGTCGGTGCTTTTGAAACAAGAGCAGGTTGAATTATGTCATTTAAAAGTTTGTCATGAATATTACGAAGAAAACCAAAAGGTTTTTTAGTGTGTAATATCACAACATTCAAGGGAAAAGCCTAGGAAAACACACAACATGACAATAAATTTAAAATATTGCAAGTCCAGACTTTGAATTCTTCATATATAACAGAAAGTGTCATTACTCTTTTTTCGTTGCTCTTACATAAATTCTCAATTTAAGAACACTGAAAAATGAGAATATCTTTCATACGGCAGTTAATAATTTTAAAAAATTACATTTGAGTTCATGATAGTGATATAAAAATCTCAATTTGACCATTTTGTCTCAAAGGAACAGGCGACGAATACGTACTCCGGACTCAAAGTTGACCACTTTTCATCCATTAAGAAGTTTATAACCGTAAAATTCACAAAAACGCACATTTGAATTTAAAATATAGTTATGAAGTAATTCAACGCATAAAAGAGAACTTTTTACGTGCCGCAGCAATAAATCCTCCCCCAAAGCAATACCCAACTCCCTGGGTGTCTGCGAACAAATGACATTTTGTCGTCCCACTGAGCCTCTTACTCCGCGCGTAAATGTTCAATAATAAAAAACAGTTGCATTATATAAGCGTATTAGATTTGAAATATTTAACATTTCCGCGCGAACACAAAATGCAGATATAACATCTCGCCAGCTGTATGTCCTCTGTTCATCCATGCGCGTTGCTTATGAACATCCCTCACACAACAGGAATAACGATGGACTTAGAATTCAGAAAATTATCATTTTCGAATCAGGATTTAAGCCAAATGCTGTGATGAGTTGAACATTTCAAATCCTAAATCTGTGTGTCATCTCTTGAAAAATTACATAAGTATTAAACATGTTTTTCTACGACTACTCCAGAATGTGTATATTTCTGCAACGATGACAATTCCACAATTCGACCAATCACATTCGTCCTACTTCATTATACACCACAGAGGGTTCTCGCAGTCACGTACAGAGGGTCTGCCTGCTCTACGGCGGCAGGTCGGAACCGTCGAAAGACAGGTGAATCACGAAACAGTATGCGAGTTAGTGTTTGATAGTGTCAGAGAACATTGAGTGTCCTGTAGCCGTTCTGTAAGGTTAAGGCACCCATTTAGTATTTTTAAAACATTTATTTCAAAGTCAAAGTCACGCTAGTTTACTGTTATTGTAAATGACAATATTCTTAAGACTAAATAATTTGTTAACTATTATATTGCTGAAGAAGTTTTCCGTATTGAAATCTTAGGCTCAGACATATTACGATCTATCTGCAATTGTGAATTCCGCATGCTGACAAAAAGCTTAGTAGATAACAAGAATCTGAAATAAAATATTTAATAAAAAAATAAATTAAAAAATATAAATTAAAAAATATAAATTTAATATTTATTTATTAGAAGACTAAAAATGTTGTGACATATTACGAGGCCAAAGTGCAATTAATGGACGTTTTCATTTGCTCTTGAATTTCTGCACTAGCTGTTACTCTGTATTAAGTTTAATTATGAATACAGGTACTCGTAGAAGCCGACCTACATGGCCGAGGTGGCTAAAGTGTATGCCTACTTAACACCTCGGTCCGAAGGGTCGCAGGTTCTAGTCCCACCGTAGGCACGGTCGTTTGTCACTTGTCTTTCTTGTAAGGCTGTTGTTGCGAAAGGCCTAGTGAGTGTGCTGACCACAGGCCGATGAGCCCGCATGCGTCGCATGCTAGTAGATAAGATTAATTTACGTACCCACGAGGAAAATAGTGGGTACCCGGCAGGGTACCAGATATCTGCATTCCATTGAAGCCAGAAAAAGCCCCAGCAAAAATAAATCAGGTAGTAGCCGGAAAAAGCCCAAGAAAAAAATAAATTAGGTAGAAACGAACGTTATTTTGATTAGAACTGAGAAGAATTGAAAACAAAATACACGGTCTGTGTAACAAACGTATTTGCAAAGGAAATGAGCTGATTTTGAATATTATTTCTTATCAATCACTTTGTGAAGAAACCTACTTAGGGTCACGTACAAACACATGGAAACTATTGAAGAACTACATTTTCCACTGACCTCAAGAAAACGTGCATAGATCGTGAAGCTACATTTATGTTCAGAAGCAAAACAAGGGAGCCATTTTGGCATTTCCTCAATGGATCAAGGGAAACAGGACAAACCACCGATAGAGATGAGGGTAGTTAATGCAGCAGCCGAGGTACAATAGTTATTTAGGCATATATATCATTTTGAATTTATACAGTACTAATGGTAACTTATTAAATATCACGGTAAAAATCAATATTTTACTACTTGATGCTAAGTGTAGTCCCTAAATGTACAAAGCAGTTATGTCACAGAAAATATTTTATCTGGCACTTAAAATAGTTAATTTATTTTACTATTTTAATGTCATCCAGCTACGTGTTGTAAAGCAATGAACATGTAATATAGGTGAATTTCTGTGAGCTTATTAAGTTTGGGATTGTCCAATGTACGAGAGAATTAGAAACCAAAATATCCCAAAGGATCGGAAGAGTTTTTTCTCTTATTGATCAAATCAATTCCTATAGAAATAGCTGCCTACAGCGTACGCCGGAGATAAATGGAGAACGATTCTTATCTCGGGAGGCATCGCGTGGGAGAATTTTAACAACAGGCTTTAATTCTTACTTATTGTTTTGTTTGAGAATATTGTATACTCTTGTGATTTTCAGTAACTTTCCCTTATCTTTTATCTGAAATATCCATTACTCTTAACATGATGGCAAGCAGTCTGCCAGTTTTCAAATATGTATCACACGATCAAATTTCAGAAGGAAAATACATTACTAACACTTTCAAAAAATGCCAGAAATAGGGATTGCAAACGGAAGTTTGCATCAAACCGCCGTTTTTCTACACTTAAATCAATACTAACAGCATTTTCGCGATAATTTGTACATAAAATAGCACAATAATAGCATTCACAACAATACAAAAAGCATAAATTCTTAGAAAGAAAACTAACAAGGGAATTTGTGAAATTTTTCTAAGAAATGTGTCCCGCAAATGTTTTAACGAATATGAAAAATTCAAGATAACAATATTTCGAATTCAAATCACATTCAATTTTACACATGTTTACTAATAATTTTAAATAAAAAGTACTTGATAATTGAAATTAAAAATGTAACAGTTACTTAAATTCTGAATTATAATAATCCATGATGTTAGAAGAATTCTATGCAAGTAACTATCTCTGTAGTCCGTTTTCTCTCAGGCGACCAGTTACGTTCGAAGGCAAACGCGATCTACCCTGGTTTACAATTATCCTTGTGTTCAATTGACATTTATGACAATTATGTAACATGAGAAGCATTGTAGGCACTCTTTTGAGGTAAAGAATGTTTCTGACAATGGGACCAAATCATCGAAACCTTGAGAGAAAAGTCGAACATTGTTTCTTTAAGCTTTGAAAATTCTTTTTGATTTGAGGCAATTCCCTAAAAATAGAAAAATAATTCAACACAGTTTATCATTTTTCCATGGCCATGACCGATCAATCACACCTTTTACAAAGAGCTCGTTGTAATTACTTCTGTCACGTTAGTGATACCTGTCAATCGAAACATTTCAGCGTCATTCTTTAAAGAATATACTGTTCATTGTATCGATATCACATCATTTTTCGAAGATAAATATCTTTCCTTCACAGATGTTTCAAATTTATAGTATAGTATCGCATATTGTATGTCGTATGTCGGCGAATCTGCCTTGTGAATCCAGGAGTAAAAGGTTTAGTTAAACCTTACCAATAAAAAACTTGAAAAGAGAGTACAGAATAATGGCCGGCATGAAAGTAGAATGTAGAAAATATTACTTATTATCTTACGTATGAAATACATAATGTAATAATGATATACTACAGGTGTGCAGGTAACCTACATGTTAAGATCTACCTGTACACAATGATGTAGAGTCAGACAATTCTAAGCAACAAATAAACGATTGGTTAGCTTATTCCAAGATTGAAATTCCTTGTTTAACTTATTCAAACAACTTATTCCACGAAACAGATTTAGATTAGGTTAATAATGAATTGCGTAGATTGTGCCTCGTTTATTTGCAAACATTTGACCGTTCTCGTATTTTCGTGTTATTCAAACCAATAGTTTCCTGTTTGGAATGTAAGCGACCTGTAACCCGCGTGGAAACGAATTTCCGACATCATTTCATTAGCTGAATCAATTGACACTACCGTCGGAGTATTGTCTGTGTATTGAAAACCAGCTACGTACTCTGATAGATCTAGCCTTAGATAAAGATGAAATAAATCGAAATACACTAGTTTATACTCTCATCCTTATAACATTCCACAAACTTATTCAATGTCGAATAATGAAATAATTATCTACAACTTGTAGGAGTGATACAACAATACTTTTATCGTATCACACAATAATAGTTTTAATTTTTTTCATTAAATAGAAAAAGTTATTCCCAAAGTAAATACAGCAGCATACTCAAAACGGAAAGTCGAAACAAGATATTAAAACAAGAAAATGATAACATTTTCTCACTCGGAACTACTACAATGTAAATAAAGTTTCAGCGAACGCTGTTCCGGCAGCTATATGACGTGAAATATTTTTGTATTTATTAAATTTGCAATAAATCAACTGCATATAAATTGTAACTGGTTGGTAGATATTTTGAAAGAGGAAATTAGTAATGTGTTGATGCTGAATTATCCATTGGCAATAGACAGTACTTATATCGTAAGACCGAGAATCTTTTCATTTTCCAGAACTTCATTTTAAGATAATGCCCAATTTAATGTATTAAGTTGACAATTATGTTTAAGATTTCACGTCAATTTTTCATTTAGAGGGTATATGTATATACGACTATTTGCTGACCATTTTTACTCTCCCGTTACAGGGTAGAGAGAAAATTATGTAATGCTGAGCGAAATATCGGCGAATTTTCGGCAGAAAAAATCTTATTAGGCTACTGGGCCTTGGCCCGGTTACTAAATTTAGAAAAAAATCCTCTAACAAGTGGTGTAGCCAAAATGAATGTTTTGTGGAACCTTGAACTGTTCAGCCGATTTTCTCCAAAATGTATAATCCCTCATCTATCTGGCTGCTGTCGCGGTCCCTTTAATTTCAAACCGATATTTTAATTTTGAGAGGTAGTTTACATGACGTCACTGAGGCATTTTTCAAATTTTCAAAAAAAAATTGGCTCCATCATTTTTGATTAATTTTTTGTATAGTGAAAATGATGTTTAAGAGAATGGTGCAGATCTCATATTTGTTGAAAAACGTAATTTCTCTAAAATTGCAAAAGTTCAAAATTTTTTCGTAGTCTTTCTACAACTAAAACATCAAAGATAGAGATTTTTTCCCGTAATGAAATCTGTTCCTTAAAACAGATTTCGAAATTCGGTCATGTACAAGTTTTGGAAAATTTGAGTACTTTTCGCGTTAATTTGCGTGAATATAGGGCAAGAAAGTACATGTTGTTTTAGCACAACTAGTTTCCATGAGATATGAGGAAGATGACACGAGTTTCCAAACGCTGCAAAACGTAATGATTTGTATTAAGTAATTTTTGTCGACTTCTTATGTTCACGTGATACTATTACTTCCATTAGCAACCAGTACATTTCACTAAACTTGCTCACTGTAATCGGGTACATTTTCATTTCAACGAGACAAATATGACAATTTGAATTTGTCACTGAACAATAACATTTTTCAATAGTTATGTTTACAGACTAACATGAGAGATTTAGTACGATCTATTGTATTTCTTGGGAGTATCTTTAGTCCATAGCCTTGCCTTGCCTTGCCTTGCCCTTAACACATGGGTGTCAGCAACCAATGGTGAAGATGTAGTTCAGTGCGTAGCCACTACGTTCTTGATAACGGAAACTTCGACATAAGAATATTAATTTTGGACTGTCTGTCAGTAATGGTTCTTCATAAAAGATTAGTCAACATAATTTTAAACTTTTGTAAGATTTTTATATCAATAAAACGGGAAACATGATTTTTTTCGCGTTTCTGAGGTTAAACGCAATTGATGTTTTGGCCTATGCAACTGAAAGCGTCTTGCCGTAAGTTTTACTATGGCTAGTACACATAAACCTGAACTGCAACCACATAATATTTCTGGAACGGCTTTTGAGTTGGTCATTGACGATCAAGCAAGGTTGGCAAATTTGGCCCACTCCAATAGTTCATACGTCATGACCGCTATCTGATGCAATGCGGTTCAAAATACTTATAACCGGCGAGACCCTGGATGGCAAACCGGGTTTGCTCATGTATGGCCACCTTTAGCCTTGTAGCCTTTCGGCTACGTACCAGCGGCCAGAGGCAACGGAGGCGGTCAAAAAAGACAGGGACCGAGACTGCGTTCAAGCTAGTCATCCCCCAGCTGCCATCGCCGCCGCCGCCGCCGCCGCCGCCGCCGCCGCCGCCGCCGCCACCACCACCCACACAAGTCAGCCCAGTGGCCATCTAAAGCTAGCAGCGCCCAGAAACCAATCTCAACCAAACCATATCCAAAATTTTAGGCTAATAAAATGCTCTATTCCCAAATTTTAGGCTCCTCTGGATTTCTGAAAATCGTGGGCGCTGCTAGCTTTAGACCAAAGCTAGCCCATCCAGAATCAATCTCAAAATCAATTGAAAAATCTGAAACCCTTCCCAAAATTTAAGAATAATTTTAGGCTCACAGGACTGTACAAAGTGAAACAATTAACATTGATTCTTATAGGCGAATAAACACCAAAATCAAAAAACATAGAAAATATCTGAAACCCCTGCCAAAAGGTAAGAATAATTTTAGGCTCTTGGAAAAAAATTATTCTGGCGTTCAATTTTCAATAATCAGGGCTGTGCAAAGCGAAACAATTAACATTGGTTCTTACTGGCGAATAAACACCAAAATCAAAGAACCTTTGGAAAAATCTGAAACACCTTACAAAAGTTAAGAATATTTTTAGGCTCTTGGAAAAAAATGATCCTCGCGTTCACATTGGAAAAATCAGGACTGTACAAAGTGATTGAGATTGGTTTCTGGGCGCTGCTAGCTTTAGATGGCTCAGCCCAGTGGCGCCGGCGCCACAATTAATGCATTCCCATTTCACACGCTTGCGCAGGTCGTCTGAAATGTTGACAGTGAAAGGTCTTGAGATGGTCATTTACGAACAAGCAAGGTTGGCAAATTTGGTTTACATCAATTATTCATATGTCATGGCCGCTATCTGATCCAACGTGGTTCAAAATATTTGCAATCGGTGCGAGCCTGGATGGCAACCCGGGCTTGCTCGTGTATGGCCACATTTAGCATTGTAGCCGTTCGGCCACGTGCCCGGCAGCGAGCAGAGGAAAGGGTCGCGGTCAAAAGGGGGCGGGGACCGGGACGGCGTCCAAGCTAGTCATCCCCCCAGCTGCCACCGCCTCCACCCACACTAGTCAGCCCAGTGGCGGCGGCCGCCACAATTAATGCAATCCCATTTTACACGCTTGCGCAGGTCGGCTGAAATATTGGCAGTGAAAGCCCGCCATCCCCGGCCCATACATATTTGAAGGCGGCCGCAACCGCGTCTCATCTGCCTACCCGGAGCGCCACCTCGCACTTCCTGGGATACGTTTTAGAATGTATTGCACGTCGCAGGGCCCTGTGTTTATTTATGGCTTCGTTACAGCTAACTAAGTACTTGGCTGTTCCTGTGGAATCCTTTATTCCATCCATATTTTCGCGAGCTTTAACCTTAAAGTTTCGACCTTTTAAAACCGTTCCCCGAGCACAAAGCAATGTTTTTTCATGATCCTTTAACGCTCTGGGCCGCTGTGCGCGCTTATGTTTGAGAAAAAAATTCTTGAAAAAATACACAAAGGACTGCGCACTTTTGTAAATTGTCCACCTTTAGTGTGGTGGTAACAAGTTGTAAAAAGTTTCACATCGATTTGAGGTTCCCTTTGTGACTTTTGTAGTTAATGGAGATTTAAGGAGCAGTCAATAGCGAGGCAAATACAGTTCTAACAATTTGAGGAATATTAAGTATCCACTGGCTCTTAAAAAAATTATCGTGAATTTTATTTGTTGGTTTCTCTCTCAACGAGACATCAATATCGATCACAAAACCGTTAAGAGTTCTGTTGACAAGGGAATGACAATCAACAAGGCATTCCTATCACAATGAAAAACTAGTGGTGCTACAACAGCACATACTTTCCCGTATTAGGGGAAACAGCTAAGTAGTACTGTAATATTCCACTTTATGCGCTACTAACATCTTCGCTTGGAACTCACTATTTCCATTGCACTGTTGTCAGAACTATGTGAATTCTACAACTTCACAAAAATAGAATGCAAAAGTTTTGTAACCCTGTATTGGAAAAAGAAGCCTGATACCCTGGAAATATAGAAATACCTTCCATTGGGCCATGATTAGGGAAGAGTATTTTAAAACCATGCAACAAATTCTCTACTCACTACAAATGGTACAGCATTTGGTGCAAAATTAAATATTTGCCTGCAAATATCAACATAAATTAGACAATTATAACTCCTTTTCATACAGCTCCATTAGGTCACAACAATGACACTAATTCACAGATATTCGCGAGCTCAAAGTGAATTCCATTGTTGCAGACCCTACATTGTCGCTGTTCTGAGAGATATTAATTCTTTTTACTTATTTCAAATATTCCAAAATAAACAATTTCTAAAATATTAATGTGTAAGTCTATAACAAAGTTCGAATGTAAGAAACGAAGAAAGAAATAATATACAAAATTGCACATTCTAATTTACGACGCATCCAGCTATCCGAAGCGCAGTAAATTTACAGCGGCCTATTACGTTTGTCACAAAATTAAAGAAAAACTACTCGTATTTTGAAAAAATTAAGCATGACCGTATTTATTTTATTTATTTATTTGTCAAAAAACAGAAACAGAATGGCACAGACTTTCCCGTATTAGTTTTCTATTTTCCTGGGTCTTCGCTAGCTATTCGGAATTGCCACATACTCTTTCTTGCCAGCTACCATCTATCATCGGCAAAACTTCATTTTTTTGTCATTTTCTTAATTTTTCGGTTTCCTATTGGTAGAACAGAAACATTAATTTTAGAATATTAAAGAACACAAAAACCTAGCCGTAAATGGCAATTTTCTTTTAAAAATTATGTGCCGTTTAAGAGAAAGTGGCGTTTTAGCACTACTAAAAATGCGAAATTTGAAGCTCATTTTCACAGAAAATTTTTGAGTTTTCAAAATACTTTATTTGAAGTTATTTGAAGCACTTACACTCACAAATATAATCATCTTTACAAATTGCGGATAATGTGCATATTAAAGATGTGAGAGATCTTTCAAAAAATTTACATTTATATAATTTTTGAAAAAAACAAAAAAAACTCAAAATAAACTTCACACTATACTAATGAGTGTAATTAGCACTATCCGTTACAAAAGTTTCAAGAAAAAAATTGCAGCCATATACGAGAAAATGACGTTTGAGCATTTCTGAAAATGCCGAAATTTGAGCTACTTTTCACAGAAAACGGTAGTGTTTTCGAGAAACTTTACTTTACATTATTTAAAGCATATATACTCGTAAATATAATAATGTAAAAGAATCGCCGATAATGTAAATATTAACGACGAGAGAGACAAGTAAAAAAATTTACATTTTGGTAATTTTTGAAAAAACCAACCGATAGCCCAAAATGGCTTTTATGTCATTGATAGAGTACATTTACCACTATCCCTACCAAAAGTTTAAAGAAAAAATTTGGAGCCGTTTTTGAGATAATCTTGTTTTTGTAATTGTTTAAAATTGCACATATTGCACGCAATATTGCACGAAAACTACCAAAATTGTGAAAAACATTTACATGACCTTTATTAAAGAACTCAATATGCAGAACAAATTTTATTTGAAGAAAAAATCTCTATCTTCAATTTTGTAGTTGGAGAAAGACGCCGAAAAAAATTCAAACTTACACAATTTTCGAAAATTCAGAGCTGTACGTGAAACTCGGACCTATGCCATGTTAAAAAGTGTATTTTCCTCTATTCATACAAGAAATTTAAAGAAAAAATTTGGAGCCGTTTTTGAGAAAATGTTGAAAATCCCCGGGGGGCTATATATAAAGTACCCCCAAATTTTAAAGAATCTTTTTCAAAATCACAAAGCTTCGACTAGAATTAGATCGACTGGGGAATATCAATTTTGAAGAAAATCGACCGAACGGTTTAGGCGCTAGCGTTGACCACACGGACAGACGGACAGACGGACAGACGGACAGACGGACAGACGGACAGACGGACAGACGGACAGACGGACAGACGGACAGACGGACAGACGGACAGACGGACAGACGGACAGACGGACAGACGGACAGACGGGCGGACGGACAGACGGACAGACGGACAGACGGACAGACGGACAGACGGACGGAATGCCGTCAATCGATTTTTAAGTATAAAGAAGCAACAAATCAGGGATTTTGACCACACCACGTGTTAGGGTATTTTTTTTTCTTAATTTAGCAACTGGTTTTATCCACTTATTCGTTTTCACGGCCTGGCAATTAATTTTTTTCCGCCGAAAATTGGCCATTTTTTCGCGCAGCATTACATAACTTTCCCTATACTACGTATATCACTCCGTGTATACGTATACGGGAAAGTAAAAAAGAGTATGAACAATACATTTTGATATATAAATATATACCACTGACCTCTATAAATTTGAATTGAAGGCAACAAATGAAATTGAAGACTTAGAGAGAAGGAAAAATGAAATAATCATAAGTTTTCAAGAAATACGTAAACTTCGTTAGGGAAGGTTGCATGCTACCGGAGAAGGATTATTGACGGCAAGAGTCCATAGGGTATGAGCACACGCGCACAGAACATGTAAAAATACGACATTTGGCATACCTGTGGGTTCGTGAGAGAATTGAGACACAATTTATGGAAGTCTCATTGCTTTTTTAATGTAAATGTTTTGATTATTTATCAATATGTACGCAGACAGAGAGAAAAATTTTGGAATGAATTACATTCACATTAACAGAATTTACATATTTTAAATCATTAAATATATTTTTCACTGTAAGTTATTTATTCCAAAACAATTTTCTTTAGAAACTCTCTAAAAATGAGTCATTCTGTACTAACATATTTTAAAAATATGAGTAAAAGTGGTATAGATAACATCAGGCTTCTTGTCCTTATGACGAATACTATGTAGAAAATTGACTATTCTTATCCAATTAAACATTTGGACAACGCACAACTTACTGTTGTTTTGGTAAAATCACCAAAAATTATCATTCAAATATTTTTTCAAAGCTGATGTATGACTGAAAGGTAAACTCGAAAAAATAACTTTTTTAGTTGTATTAACAGAAATAGTAGAAAGCTTCCAACAAAATGCAAACATTCCACTTCTCTCAAAGCTCATAATTTGAATAGGTTTTTACAAAGCAGATTTATAATTTTCCAAAAAAGCATTATGGTAATTCGACAAATTCAAGCTTTGGCATATTATCATGATTCTATATAAGGCAATTACTACATCCATTTAGCTGTGCTCATAATGGAGGCTCGCGAGGATAAAAGATTAATATGGCAAATGTGTCAATAAAACATTTAAATTCCCAACTTACATGTCGAGGTTAACCACCAGCACGCCCGCTAACTGATCGCGCCGATGGGGCTGGCTTGGACGTCACCACAATCCACGAGCAAACACATGTTTTCAAAGCGGAACGAAATCCGAGTGAAAACCAACAAACTGCTAATTTTATTGATTGTTTTAAATATTTTCTATTAATTACAAACGCGTGGTTTCTACGTTCGATTTAATATTTACCTTTGATCGCCAGGACGAGTGTAAAACTTTAACGAAGTCTGCTTTCGCACGCCTGCGCAATCCGACGGTAAATATCTGCATGCGCGAACGAGCATTGTGCGCGACAAAATGCGCATAGAACAATCAAGCCGCGATACGATCTCCTTGCTTTAGTGCCCCTCGGAGGGGCGGCACGGTGAAGACAATGGGGGGTTGTAGACGTAATCTGCGACCACTCGGAAGGAAATTGCTTTCGTAGGGCTCAAAGGGCGTAATGAAGGGCGAAAGGAGACGGAAGACCCCGTCGGACCAGCCCGGCGGTAGCACGCGCTAACGAATGCGCGCCGCGCGCTCTCGACCAGCGCAGGGCAGGGCAGCGCAGGGCGGGGCGGGGCGGGCGACGCGAAAGTCAAATGGCGGCGCGAGGGCGGGATGAAGTCGTTAGTCGGCGGGGATTGTTCGTTTAGGATTTGCTTGTTCAACCAAGCAGATGGGGGTCGTCCGTTGCTTAGTTGAGTCACGGGGAAGATATTTTTACTGAACGATATGTAGCTCTCTTTATCTCTTCCAGTTTTTCTCACTTTTCCCTGCCTTTTCTCCTCAGTCTCCCTCCATTTTCTCTTATTCCTTCCCATCTCCTCCCTCTCCTTCCTGCTTACTCGCTTCCCTCTCTCACCCACTCACTCTCTTTTCTGTTCATTTCCTCGGTCTTTCTCTCCATTTCCTCGGTCTCTTTCTCTCCATTCCGCCGTCTCTTTCTCTCCATTCCGCCGTCTCTTTCTCTCCATTCCGCCGTCTCTTTCTCTCCATTCCGCCGTCTCTTTCTCTCCATTCCGCCGTCTCTTTCTCTCCATTCCGCCGTCTCTTTCTCTCCATTCCGCCGTCTCTTTCTCTCCATTCCGCCGTCTCTTTCTCTCCATTCCGCCGTCTCTTTCTCTCCATTCCGCCGTCTCTTTCTCTCCATTCCGCCGTCTCTTTCTCTCCATTCCGCCGTCTCTTTCTGTCCATTCCGCCGTCTCTTTCTCTCCATTCCGCCGTCTCTTTCTCTCCATTCCGCCGTCTCTTTCTCTCCATTCCGCCGTCTCTTTCTCTCCATTCCGCCGTCTCTTTCTCTCCACAAGGAGAAATTGTTCTGGGTATCAACTGATGTCACTGCCGTGCCTCTGACCGAGAGGTCCAAGGTTCAATTCCCAACGGTGGCAGGATTTCCGACACTAGCTTGTCAGCTAGGTCAAATCCAGTCGCTCTCTGGAGGAGAATACCCTTAACGAACGGGCCACGGACTGCTCACCACAATTTCTTCCTCTTCCTTGTCCCTTTTGTCACCCATTACTTACCCACACTACATGCACTACACTACCACGCATGCCGGGAAACCGCCAGCATGGTCGAGATACGTTGTAGGGAAAAACCCACTAGCGGACGGTAGGTCGGCGCAGAATCTCGCCATTCAGCGGAGAAGATAACCGCCACCACTATGGGCTGCTCCTTAAGTGAGCAATTTTTATCCAGAAATGGACTGTATTCTCTGATGCGTGATGAGCAATGAGATGAGAGAACAGTCTTTCGTGCGAAAGAGGTCGCCCTCAATCCGTTTCCTCTTAACCAATTTAGGTTGTATTATTACGTGGCGCTCTCTTCTATTACGGAAGAAGACAATAATTATTTGGCAGAATATTAAAGATTCTGTATGTACCACTTTATTCGAACTACTAAAACATATATGAGAGGCAATTCATTGAAAGTGAGCGAATACTTGCTAAGGTATCTAAATCGCGCAAATAAAGTTGGACGCTCTTCATTAAAAGAAATTGTGATCGATACACTTTAGCGAATCAGCAATTAATCATCAATATATAGTGAATCAGATCGAGGAATCTGATGCAAAGAATATGCTGCCAAGTTCCCGAGCACTTTAACATGTATTCATTCGGCATTGATGAACTCAATAGTATTCAAATCTCTATAAGTGACCACTTACTTTAACCAATCGCTTGTGGCTTAACGATTCTTATACCTAAAGTAGTGATGTGTAGTGATGTACATGGCCCGATAAGTTTCATTCCGACAGCAGGTCTTGATCGAATCAGTTATTTATTAGGTCCGAATAACTCGGCACAGTCAAGACTTAAGCTAGGAGTCAAAAGTGCATAATGAAAGACGACGGGAGTTGGAAGATTTCGTCAGTGCAGCTCAACACTGTGCACCAACGAATGCACTAGGACCTGGAGATTAGAAAATGAAATAGCGCTAGGAGGTCCAGAAAAAATCGTTTGGAGGGAGTTATTCAAATAGCTGTTTACAAATTCATAATTGCATCACAAATTCACAAGGCAGTGATGATCAACCTTTTATTCACAATTAAGATTGACAAATCAATGGCAATAGGATTGTTTATTACTTGAAGTAAAAGTCGAGATCCATTGATCAGTAACACAACAGACATTTTAGCATTTTCGTACGCGTAAGTAAATAGTATTTTGAAACACTGAAAGAAGTCAGTAATTCTTAGTGAGCTAATCGCTAACTTATTTTTCATTATCTTCATTATTACCAAACGTATATTTTCTTAGGCGAAAAGAACAGTTATGTAGAAAATTATTCCCTAAGTCTGTGAATTCGATTCTCTGAAACTAAAATAAGCTTAGCCGTAAATCCAACTACGAAATTAAAATTGGAATTGAATCGTAAATTCTCTTCAATTTCATTTGAAACAAATCAAAGATACAATTCGCGCTATCAACAATACACTTTCAAACTCAATGCGGATAGTTCCCCATACTTTTACAGCATTTTTTCATGTTTAATAATATTCGTTATAGATTACTTAGAACTCAACATTTTAAGACTGAAGTTATCTACACCAAATACATGACACGAATTAATATTGATCAATGAGTCCACAATGAGAATTCCGCAAGAACTGCCAGTGTAGTTTTCCTACAACCTACTGGAGTGTCATCGCAGTGCCATCACAGTGTCATTGCAGTGACGTCGCAGTTTAATGGATTTCCCTGTGATTTTGCTAGAGTTTCACCAAAGTTTCAGAGTATCAGAGCGATTTCTCCGGTGTTTCACCATAACTGAAAAAATGATATCCATTTCTAAACAAACCCTTGTTTCATCTCGTAACTCACTTCTAGTTCATATACCAGTAATCAATACAAGGAAGTGGGGACCTCATTACATCAAGAAAACACGGAAAGTGAGAATTGATATTAGCTCGCCAGACACATTTATGAGCCCCGCCTAAATAATTCCGAAACACACTGCGAAAAAAAGAAAAACAAAAATCTCGTTAGTAAAATCGGGCGCCCAACAACGCATCTCCCCTCCATTGCGATGAGATTCGGAGTGGCCACTGCAGGGCGCAGCTGGACCACGCAGCGCAGCGCCATCAGCGGCGGCTCCATCGCGCTCCCCCCTCGCCCGCCCCGCCCCACCCCTCCCCCGCCCCGCCACGCCGGCCGTCGTGCGTAAATCTGCATCAGACGCGAGCGGAGGGCCGATTCAAAATCCCGGCCAGGAATAACAGGAGTTTATCTGCCCTTCCCAGCACCAACACCACGCTTACAAACGCCGACGCGCCAAATCCACGGAAAACGTATGATGTTGCAGCCAAGGGGTTGGGACGGGGTGGGGGCGCGGGGGTCCGAGGAGAGCGGAATGGGCGGGGTGGGGAGGAGGGATAGAAACGGGATCAGATGAGGGCGAGAAGGGAAATGGGTGGGGAGAGAAGAGTGACGGCGATGAGAAGAGATAGAGATGAGAGGAAAGGAACGTTGGTAAAGGGAAGCAGAAGAGAGGGATTGGGAGAGAGGAAGGAGAAAGGAGAGAAGGGAAAGGGAGGAGAGAACGAAAGATAATAGGAATAAGAAATTAATAAAAGGAAGAGAAGGGAAGAGGAGATGAGGGGATGGACGGGTCTGGGTTAGAGGAGGGGGAATGTGAGGAGGGGAGGGGGAAAAGGGGGTGAAGGGGAGTAGGAGCATGGAGAGGGGGTCCGGGAGGGAAAGAAGGTAGAGGGGGGAGCAGAGGAATGGGCAAATGGAGGGGAGGTACAGGGAAGCGCAAGCAAATGCCAGCTCAGGGGGGAGTGACGACGCGATAACGAAAACAGGTGTCACGTCGTGACCTCCGCACGAGGCTTACCAACTCAAGCTACCGGGGACGGGTAGATAAATTGAAGTGTCACATTGCATTGCTCTGCCCCTGCGTCCAGCCGTCGTGTTGTCCACCCCCTGCAGTGCTCGAAGCGGGCTCAGGGAGGCGTCTACGACGGGGGACGACGACACACACAAAAAAACAAAAGAAACGATGCGATCTTACTAATAATCCCTGAGCATCATTAGAGAAATGGCCTCGCTCCCGAATAAAAGGAAAACCTGCAAGCGCGAACACAGGCCATTACTAAGACGAGCTTTCCGTTCCGCGAGAAAGAAAAGCAAACGATTCTCGGCCTTAGAATACCTTGGCAGCTACAAATGAAAATTGATAATGTAATTCACGGAGTAAATATCGCCGAGAGCGCACCTTCAGACCACCGCGAGTAGCACACTAAGAAAAAACGCCGGAGGCTGCCGACACGTTCCTTGAAAAGCCCTATCCAACTGCTCGCTGTTCCCCAAGATAGAACTTCTGCCGACCTGGCAGTTCAGAGTGCGTGGTGATGCGTGCAATTTGTTGAAACACGCACGCTTTCTCCCCTTCACGAGCTACTGGTTTTCGCGCGGAGTGGAATATGCATCACAACAGTCGCAATGCAGCAAAGTGGCAGTACAGCGTTACTATAATTTCAGCCATTTTATGAATTCCAAATCAGTATTCATTTCGTATAAATATAACGCAGTTACAACTGCGAAATGAATATGGATTGTTAATAAGCAAGGTTAAAAACAGATGAGCAGTAGAGAACAACGTGCGTGTAGAATCGTAAAGAGTCATAAAGAGTAAAAACGCGTGAATTATCTCATCTCGTTGTAACTTTTACGTAAAATAAGCCATTCTCAGCGGGATTAAATCTATTCTCTCCCGCCAGCACCGCTTGACGATTTCAATTTACGCGCGGGTGCCTGCCACTGCAAAACAACCGGGAGAAGAAACTCTACGCCACAACGCGTTCTCCGCGCTTATACTGCGGGGCTGTAGAAGAGCTGTGTGGAGCGCGGCGTGGGGGAACAGGGGGGCGGGACAGGGAGGCGGTGGGGCAGGGGAAGTGGGGCAGGGGAAGGGGGGCAGGCGACGAGGCAGGACGTGGCAGGGCGAAGCTGAGCACGGCGGGGCTGAACAGGGCGGGGCTGAGTAGGGCGGGGCTGAGTAGGGCGGGGCTGAGTAGGGCGGGGCTGAGTAGGGTGGGGATGAGCAGGGCGGGGCTGGGCAGGGCGGGGATGAGAAGGGCGAGGCTGAGCAGGGCGGGGCTGAGCAGGGCGGGGCTGGGCAGGGCGGGGCTGGGCAGGGCGGGGCGGGGCTGGGCAGGGCGGGGCGGGGCGGGGCAGAGCGGGGATGTGAAGAGCGGGGATGAGAAGGGCGGGGATGAGCAAGGCGGGGCTGGGCAGAGCGTGGCGGGGCGGGAAAGGGCTGGGCTAGGCGGAGAAGGGCCGGGCTGGGTGGGGGGAGGGCAGGGGCTGGGTAGGGAGGGGCGGGACTGGGCAGGGAGGGGCGGGACTGGGCAGGGAGGGGCTGGGCTGGGCAGGGAGGGGCAGGACGCGACGGGCTCCACGCTTGTTTCTTGCACGGCGGCAAAGATGGCAGAGGAGGAGGGGGAGTGGAGGAGAAGAAGACAAAGAAGAAGAAGGCGGGGGTGATGGCGGGGGCGGAGGCTGAATAAACCTCGACGACGCCTCTCCGCGAGCGAGCGAGCGCGCGCGCGCGCGCGCAAGAAACGATTATCAGGCGCGCTTCAAGATGCCCGGCGCCGCAAAACCGCCGCCTCGCCTGCGTGCCAGCCTAATGTAAGATCCGTGTCTTCGCCGCGCGAGCTCTCCTCCCTCTCGCGTTCGCGTCCCGTCGCGCCACTTCTCGCGTGCTGCCTTACGGGAGCAGGACGGAGAGAGGGGTGGAGGCGGAGGCGGAGCGAGGCGCGCGCGCCACCGAGTCGAGCCCCCACAGCGCCATTTGCAACGCCCGCCCTCCGGCGCGCTGCCCCCAGCCTAGAGCTTCAGTGCCTTTCGTTCCTGGCGACGATTTTCTTTTCTTCCTCTCCTTCTCCTTATCCTCTTCAAACTTAACTTTACCGTTCTACCCTCCTTTTCATACTTAACGTTATCAGCCTCGTCCTCGTCCTCTTCATACGTAAACTTCTTCTCCGCCTTATACTAGTCCTTATCTTCCTCCTCATACTAGTTCTTACTTCCCTCCTCATTTTAGTCGTCGTCGTCCTCCTCCTCATACTTGTCCTCCTCCTCATACTTTTACTCAGCCTCATAGTTATACTACTCGTTCTTCTACTCCTCCTTCCTGAATAAAATACTCTAAGAATTCGAGAAGAGAAATATACATTTCTGCTCGTGATAACAGAAAAATGACAATTTGGAATACGTGTTGCTTGTCTTGTGCTTTTTTTATCCCTATGAAACATAATTTTGCAGTCGCTTCCAAGCGTTCTACAGCTTCGTTTTGATATTTCTGTGTTTTTGTTTATTTTAGTGATTTGACTAGTACTGACGAGTGAAAAATGCGTACTATTAATCCCCTTCCAAACCTATTTAACTTTCCGGCGGGCGCGCGGCAGCACTCCGTGTGTTTGTATTGTTCTAAAAGGGAGTACGTTTATTTGACATGTCGGAGGGCTTCAGTATTCTCACTTCGCAACATTCTAAACGAAACGCGAAAATCTCCGTTCCGTTGTCTTCTCCCTATAAGTCGTAAAGATGATTTGAAAATAAAAACAGTCTGACTGCAGCACTCCGTGCTCTACCGAGCTCACACTCGCGTAAGTATTTTTAGTTTTCTAAACAAACATTTTACTTATTCAGATTGTTCGTTTATAAATTTTTTCGATCACTGTAAGTAAAATCAAAACGTTGTTTCTTTTTATTTTTTCTTATTACTTGTAGTCTTATTTTTGTTTTTTTTCAATTTAATCACAATTTTCTAGTTAATTTTTTCTTTGTATATTTTGTTTTATAAGATTTTCTAAAACAGTGTTTTTATTTTTATATGCCTATAGCTACATTTCTATGATATTAAAAATGTATTAACATTAAAAATGTAATGAATAGTTGTGACTTTTATTCTTCCTTCTTCAATTTAATAATAGAAGTTTTAAGGGTGCAAAGACTGTTCTCTCGAGGCAGCATATAGTGCTCCTACGCGCCCACCGGAAGGTTAAACTGCCACATATATTTAGAAGTTTTCACTCCATCCTCACTGCCTACAAATATAATGTTAAAAATAAATTAAATAATTGATACAATACACTAAACACATACAACAAATACACTAAAATGAAATTTTGATAATATATTGATAAATATTGATCACTACCCAAAACAAAACATCAAGTATAATAAAGTTATAAAAAACCTTAGCCAAACAACGTGATAATTTTGGTTGAACTTGGTTTGCTATTGATATGCGGATGCAGTTTTGTGGAAAAGCTTTGTAGTAAGAGTATCTGAAGAATGAAGAGATCAGAAAAAAGAGAGCTAAGGAAAAGGGTCGAGGGGGGTTGAGTAGACTGAGAA
Source organism: Acheta domesticus (assembly GCA_031308135.1). NCBI lineage: Eukaryota > Metazoa > Arthropoda > Insecta > Orthoptera > Gryllidae > Acheta > Acheta domesticus. Next base: position 156,113,014 of record JAHLJT010004567.1, read on the forward strand.
TTCTACAATTGGTATTCCTTTTCACTTGTATTTTCATTCAGAAATAATGTATTATCTTTGAATAACTTTCTATACTGTTGAGTTGTTAGTGCAAGTAATTTTGTACAAATTTTTCTCCCGTGCTTCGATTTGTTGAAGCATCCTTTTTGAATATTTTCCAGCCGTCTGTCCCATATATTCAGGATTGCAAACATTACAATGTGTAGTTATTTGGCTGTCCCGGAGAAGCCGCGTCCCAGGCACAGTTGCCAAGGACCGACACGGTGTCATCCGGACAGCCAAGTATACTCCGATTTAATCGTAGTTGCACTTTAAGGTCTGGAGATGAACGGGGAGGGCCATAGCTTCCCATTGGACGACAATGTTCCCCTCTCCTTCCAGCGCATGATCTTTAAGTGCCACTATGTTTAAATCGGAGTGTATCTACAGACCCCGGCGGCAGAAGCCTTGGCTTTCATTTGAACTTCTACATATTCCATTTAAATCAAATTAAAAATGTTCTCTTGATTTTGTAGTAACATATCTTGCAACACATGTACAGACATTTAAACATAAGGTTGCCAAGTTTTGCTCCTGCGTTTTTGTTATAATTTCTCCTTGCTGACTTAAATTTGATTACCGTTTTTGTTCGTTCGTTTGTTTTCAATTTTTCGTTCTTCTACCGTGATTCTTTTTAATTCTTTCGTTTTATCACCGACCTCACACGCTGTTTACGTCCTTCTGCACCTCTTTGCTATTTTTTTATTTTTTTGACACGCTCCGCATCGTCACATTCAATAAACATATACATCTTGCACGCTCACGCAAGCCCCTCGTCGTGAACTCGTATTTTCTCACTTAGTCAACTTTGCCTGTGGCACAACGTCTGCAGACATCATCTTTAGTGTTTCACCTTCACCGCTTTGCAAGTTTTTTTTAACAATTTCGTGCATCTGTCACGTGTGTCATACAACTTATGCCATTCTGGTGGCGTTCACCACAACAGATCTTTATTTTTTCGGCTTTATTTTCCCTGGTCAGTCACTCATCTCCATGCGAACATCTCAATGGCTTTGGAACAGCCTGCATCTCGCACGCTGTGCAACATTTAAGAATCTTTGTTTTATTTTTCCATCACCTCAGCCCTCAGGTAGCTTCCCTAATTTTGTCCCAAACCCCATGCGTAGTCTTGCCATGCAAGCCGACCGCTTCACACTTTGCACGACATTTCTAAGTTCTCCTATAGAACGAATATTTTGTTGTCCTCATCTTCCAAGCCGTTCGCACCATCTGTCAAAACGTCAAACAACCATTACAGCCGGCTGAATATCAGTGCATCTGCCAGCCCCCAACTTCTCTCCAGCTTCGCGCTCCACTTCGTCCTCAATCGCTGTCGTCGTCTTCTTCCACGGCCTCCGACTCCTCCCTCCCTCCCCGGCGTCCTCCGTGCGCCACGTCGAGGTGAAGAACCTCGACCTTGTTACTTATAACGAGGACGCCTACGGGGTTCGCTGCCTGCCTGCCACGCCCCCTTCTTCCGCGCGCTCCCAGCGGGAGCCCTGCCACGCCGTTCGTCAGCGAGCCGCCGCGGGCGGCGCTGACGGCCCTCGTTGACGACGACGTCGACGGTGTTCAGGGCCGCACCCCCCCCCCACGCGCTCCGACTCTTCGCCCTTCCCCTCCCCTTTCCCAACCCTCCCCCTCCCCTTTCCTCACCCGCTTCCTCTCCCACTACCATCCCGCTCCTCTTTCTCCTCCACTTCCCCCTTTTCTCACCCCTTCCCTCACTCCTTCCCCTCACCTTCCCCTCCCAGTATCCTTATCATTTGCCTCCGTCCCCCTCCCCTCCATCCCTTCTCCTTCCACTACCCTTCCCCTTACCTTTCCCTCCCCACCCCTTTCCACACCCCTACCTTTCCCGCCTTCTTTCCCCCTTACAATCCCCCTCGCAATACCCTCCCATGCCCTTTCCCTCCACTACCCCTCCTCATTTCCCTCCTCTTTTCTCACCTTTTCCCTCACCTTCCCCTTTCCCTCCCCTTCTTCTTACCATCTCCTCCCCGTTCCCCCCCTTTCCCATCCTCCTCCCGCGCCGCCCCCAGCGTGTTTCGGCGACGCGCCGCTCGCCTCCCTCCCGTTTACGACCGCAGTCTGTCGCAGGCGCTCGCCACCGCCCCGCGCCGCGCCGCCCCGCCCGGCCCCGCCCCCTTTTCGACGTTCGCGGGTCGGTCGGGTCGGGTCGCGTCGCGTCGCGTCGCGGAAGGGCCGGGTCGCGCGCGCTCGGGCGACCGGGAGGAACTGGGTCAAGCACTCGCACCAGCTGTCGAACCTCGTCCCACACCAGGCCGCTGTCTGCTCCCTCCCCCGACGTGGTCGGTGAGGCAATGCCTGGCGGAAGCGGAGAGACGCCCGCACATCGTCGCCCGCCCTACCTCCAACCCCCCCCCCCCGCCCTCGCCCCCTTGCCGCCCCCTCCTCACCAGTGCATCCGTGGCCCCGCCCGTCCGGTCCGGCGCCTCGCAAGTGCTTGGCCGCTTCGATGCTTTAGCCCCAGGAGGGTTCACTCTGCGCGCTTACAGTTAGGTACATTCCAGCCGACGGATATATAATTTTATTCGTAGGGATGTATGATACATAACTACGCATATTCGATAAGTGAAAAAATTGTTTCTTAGTACAACTATGTTACCAAATTGAGTAGATTTGAAATAATTGACGTAATATTATAATAATTTGTGTATTTTCTATATTATAACTAAAATACTTTGTAACTGATACAACAAATTTTTAAAATAATTTATTTTAATTTCTGATTAACCACTATGGAAGAAAATTTATTTGCAAAGATTGAACAACATTACTTGCTACATATTGAACTTAAATACCTCCAAATATAACTTTATTTCACATGAAGTATTATTATGACATTTAAATCGGCATTCTCTTTCTCCATTTGATAATGTCTGTATTTATTAATTAATTTTGTACATTAGAAACAAAGTACCCGCAAATTTTTGTATTTGCACAAGTTAATTTCCCGAGCAACTTCGAATATTCTGCGCAAATTACAATTAGGCCCTATTTTTTAAGTGATGCCACGGCATCCTGTTTCTTTATTGAGTTTTTCCTTATCATTGTCCATGAACCAAAGATATATTTTAGGCTTCTTGCAATTAATTTTCTCTAAAAGCATTTTTATCCACCTCAAACGGCGAACGCTTGTCACAGGAAATATTACTTTTTCCTTGGCGTGATTTCTATTTTCTTCCACACTGCGACATCCAGTAATCAAGGAGGCCTTAAAAATAAACCTTTAATTCAATCTTCAGATTTTTCACTCGTCCACAATAAATAACTGTAGTCTTTCTCATTATACAAATATTTCATAAAGACTGGAGGAGGAAAAGTTACACCCCAAACCAATGAACGAGGTAAACGCCTGTTTGCGTGGTGCTGATGGTCGTTCAAAACGTGCTGCACGGTGATGAATTCGCAACTTTTCCCAGGAAGCAAACAAATTATTTCGTTTTTTACTATTGTCCAACTCGGTAAATTCAGATTCGCGATTACGACGAAAGTGTGCAATTATCACCTTAAATATATCTTTCTTCCCAATCTCTGTTGTATATTTCTTCTAAGATAAATATGCCATATTATATTTTCATAATGAAATATAAAGCATTTAATTGCAATAAATAGAATTTATGAAGAAAAGAAAAATGCCTACGGTACTCTACAAAATGTATTAGCTGTTGTGAGGGAATATATACAGGTGCCCAATGAGCTCAAGGAGATTTAATACCAAGGTTACCATTTATTACAAAATGATTTGGTTTTATTGTAAAAATTAGGCGAAAGTAATCAACTCTTCAAATCACAATTATAACCAACAGTACAAGAGTGTTATTGATCAGACTACCATTGTACATTATTTCAGTTTAATGCAAACATTTGAGCCACATATCTTTAGACATATTACATAATATTGTACAGTATTTTATTTCTTGCGAGTGTTTCGATGTTAGGGTAATTTCTACGGTCTAACTACGAAATAATAACAATAAAATCCGCTATTACGACTGAAACAACCTGTAGGCAACTACATGTAAGCCTTTTCAATTCAACTTGTTTTAATGAGACTTTTTCTAGTTCGTAAAAAAAAACAATATCAAGAGAAACAAGTTACAGAAGGAATCAAGTTTCAGAGGAATTTAATAATCTTGATTTTTTAATAAAACTATATATTTCTTCCACCACAAATGGGTAGATCATGAAAAGAGGAATAAAACGATGTATCATATGTTTGTATTGTGGTAGTAATTTGAGTATTAAATTAGACTTTCTTATATGATTTTTAAGTAAACGGCCTCCTCCAGGAGACGCCGCCTTAAAGTAGCACTGACCGTGCGGGCGAGGAGGTTGCGTGCTCCCATGATGCTGAGGGCTATGACAGGGGTAGAAGTGTGGATTGGTTGAAGAATCAATTAACATTACTACTGGTAGGGTCACCCAAGCTGTACAGACCTCAGCGGAGGAGTCAGACGAAGGGATGTCTCACAACGACCTTTCGGTTCCTTTCCATGTCCTGATACTCCCACATTCCTCCCTATACCTATATCCAATACCACTCCCCACCCCCCACCTGCGACCCTTGTTGCCAGGTGGTACCCATTTCTAGTGTGACACTCCTCAACTGTACTTTGTGTCATACTTCTTTTATCTATTCTATTAGACCTCTCTTGGTCCCTTGTATTTTCGACCCCGAAGCTATTAGGTCTCGAGGGATAGGGTGTCATTCATATTCTTTTCTTCGCTGTTCTAGAACGTTTCTTCTTTTCTTACTACTCTGCTCCTCAATTTTCTATAATGCCATCTTCATTTCTCCTAAATTCGGGTAGATGAGACTCGATAGTCCTGGAAGACAGCTCGTCTAAGAGAAGGAAAACTCTGAAGTAAAACCCTGGTCCTCCAAGCAGGGGGTTGAGACGATGGGCCAGCTCCCCATTGCCTTAGAAAAAAATTCAAAATGCTAAAAAGCCTAACAAGGATAAGCCGGTTGGATATTGGAAACGAACTTGGCAAAAGAAATGGACTATGAATGTAGGGACTTGGAATACGCAAGGGTTTGGGAAAAAGGCCCAGGAGGTAATACACGAACTACAAGAGATGGATATGGATATCACAGTCATGAGCGAAACTAAGAAAAAAGCCTCAGGAACAGAGGAAATCGGCCCATACATACACATTTGGAGTGGTGTCCCAAAAGAACAAAGAGGAAGTAAAGGTGTGTCCATAGTTATTAAGAAAAAATATAAAAAAGACCTAAGAAATTGGGAAGCGATTGACGAGAGAATTATTAAGGTAAATCTTGAAAACTTTAGATTTAAATTGACAATTCTTGGAATCTATGCACCAAACGAAAACGAAAAAACTAGTATCTTGGAAGAATTTTATTCAAAACTAGACGAGATCATCAGCGACTGTGGAGATAAAAGAGATATACTTCTTCTCGGAGATTTTAATGCTAGGGTGGGAAAAGCAAGTGGTTCAAAAGTAATTGGGCAATTTGGCGAGGATGTATGTAACTCAAATGGGAAAAGATTAGTATTTCTGTGTGAACAACATAACATGATAATCAGAAATGGCTTCTTCCAACACAGAGATGAGCATAAGTATACCTGGACGGACCAACAGAGAGGTAGAAGGTCAGTGATAGACTATGTGATTACACCGCAGAACTTCCAAGGAAGAGTGTTGGATGTTCGGGCACACCGAGGACCAGAATGTGGTTCTAATCACTACTTGGTGAAATCAAAAATAATATTCCCTCCTAGGAAGTATTGTAAAGAGAATCCTAAAGACTTAGGGAAGAAAGAAAACGAACAAGAAATAAAGTACAACTTGGAAGGACTGGCACATAGTAGTACCCGTTATCTTTATCAAAATAGGTTAGATAACTTATTAAATGAAAATACAGAACAAACAAATACTGACATGTATGAACACCTAAAAAAATGTCTACACCAGGCTGCGAAAGAAGCATTAGGGGAAGTGGTCGTGAGAAGAGACAAAAAGACTAAATACTGGATTAATGAAGAATTGATTAATGAGATTAGGACAAAGAAACAGCTATTTGCAAAATGGTTAAGTTCCTATGAAGACAAAGACAAATACAATTACATAATCCAGCGGAGAAGAGTAAGAAATCTGATAAGGAAGGAAAAACAACAGACGTGGGAAAGGAAATGTAAGGAAATAGAAATGTATATAGGTGGGAGAAAAACAACTGAAGTTTGGAAATATATTAGGAATATAAAATCACCGTGCAGAGAGAATGTTCAGATCCACGGTATTACAAGCAAACAATGGGAAGAGTACTTCAGTAAATTGCTGAAGGAAGACAGGCCGGAATTCATGCTTAATACCGAGGTCATATGTCAAAGAGAATGTTCCATAAACATAACAGTTGAAGAAGTAGAGAAGAGTGTAAAAGAACTAAAAAGTGGAAAAGCCCCAGGACCTGGAAATATTCCAGGTGAGCTACTGAAAAATGGAACACCAAAACTAATGCGAATGTTACAATCATTAATGGACAAAAGCACGAATATCGGAGATGTACCAAATGAGTGGAAAATAGTACACATTACACCTATCCACAAGAAAGGAAGGAAGGACATCTGCAGAAATTACAGGGGGATAGCAGTAACTAATACATTTAGTAAGATATATGGGAGGATATTGAGAAATCGCCTAGAAAGGGAGTATGTGATGCACGAAGAAGAAGAACAAAGTGGCTTTCGAGCAGGGCGCTCTTGCATTGATAACTTATTCTGTTTATCACAAGTAATGCAAAAGAAGTGGCAAACGGGGAGAGAATTACACATCGTCTTCCTCGATATCGCACAAGCGTATGACAATGTGCCAGTAAATAAATTATGGGAGGTCCTGCGACGTCTAAATCTGAATAGTAGCCTTATTGTCGCAGTGAAAGAATTATATTCAGAGCAAGCAGGAATAGTGAAAGTAGGAAAGCACTTGACAGAATCATTCCCAATCACGAAAGGCTTAAGGCAAGGATGCTGCATTTCACCGACATTATTTAAAATCTATGTAAATGAGGTTCTGCAGAAATGGAAAAGGAGTTGTGCGGGAATGGGAATACCGTTGGATGTGTACTCTACTCTTTACACTTTACAGTTCGCTGATGACCAAGTAATCGTGGCGCACGACCAAGATGATATAGAATTTATGCTGATAAGGATCAGAGATGAATACGCAAAGTGGGGACTGACACTCAACTTAGGAAAAACCATGTACTGGGCATTAAATACTAATAATGAATACATAACTATGGGCACAGGAAACAAAATTAAGAAAACTGAAGAAATTAAATATTTAGGAGTAAAAATTGGGAAGCAGGGACTATATGAGACAGAGGTTTTGGAACGGATTAAACAAGGAAGAAAACTCATCGGTTCTCTGAATTCTATCCTATGGGACAAGAACATAAGCAAAAAAACAAAACTCATGATATATAGAGTAATAATCCAAAGTGTTGTACTGTATGGTGCTGAGATATGGCAACTCTCAGAACAAATGAGAACAAAGTTGAGGGTAATGGAAATGGACTTTCTTAGAAGATCAGCTGGCATTTCAAGAAGAGAGCAAATACGAAATGAAAGAATTAAAGAGATTATGGGTTTGAAGCAAGATATACTGCACGAAATTGAAAGGAAACAACTATTATGGTTTGGACACGTGCAGAGAATGCAGAGAAATAGACTTCCAAAGAAGCTTTTGGATTGGCAACCGCAAGAAAGAAGGAAAAGAGGCCGCCCGCGACCTGGTTGGAGAGACAACATAGAGAAGACATTGGCTAGATGGCAGATACCTCCTGGGACTTGGAACAACAGAGAAGAGTGGAAGAAGAAGTTAGGCGCCGTAAGACCCACATAAGGGTCAACCAAACGGCTAAGAAGAAGAAGAAGAAGTAAACGGTCCTTTTCTGTAGCGGCCCTTGGAATAGTTGCCTTTGGTGAAGGTGGCCTTCGCGGCGTCGAGACTGTTTCGTGGAGACCGGGAGTGTGAGAGGGGTGGCCGTGAAGGATAGGGGCGTAACTACAGCAATTCATGGTCTTGACATGAAGATCATATGAACAAACATCAATATTAACGATCAGAATGAGACAATATTTCCCATTTGTTCATCTGAATTGATATTTTCTTTTACTGAAATTCCAAAGCAACGATCATCGAAAAGAACAAAATAAAAATAATTTGTGGCGGAAAGTTGATAATAATAAAGGTCCTTTTCAGACTTGCAAAAATCGAGAACCGAGCGAAGTGTGTTATGGCAGACACAACCTGTCATTTTAAAACATGGAAAGAGAATGAATACTTAAAGATTTTTATTGTAATATCTTGATTAATTCATCAAATAATAGATAGTTAGACATTTTCTCTTATTATTTACTCTTAATAAACGCCTTTTTAAAGACTACCAAAAGAACAAAGCAATACAAAATATGAAACACTCTTGACAGACTGTCCGTGTAACATTACTAAACTTTAACACAAATGCACATTTGCAGTCACGACTGCTAATACTGATTGGAGAGTTTCTCACTTCATAACGCGCTGCCTCAAACTTAAAAATCCACGACAGAAAATGTAAGTGTACTGTTTTCTTTTCCATTTATGAACAGCAGTAGAGGCATGATTGCCAAGTGAACGAATAATAATCTTAATTAAAAATGAAATTTACCAACGAAGAGACGGTGATTGGATTCTTGTCAAGTTTGAAAATGATATTTATTATTAAAGAAGACAAGTGAAATACAGATAAATTAATGGAAAGAATCTCATTCTAATCGTTAAAATTGGTGTTTCTTAGTGTGACCTGTGTGTCAAGACATTGGATTGTTGTAGTTAGGCCTCTTATCCCCCATTGCCACTTCTCTCCGTCTCCTCTCTCCACGCAACAGTCTCGCCGCCGCGAAGGCCATTTTCCCCGAAGGCGAGTGTTGCAGGGGCTGCTATACGAAACACTGTCCGTTTAATTAAAAATCACATTTCAGAGAATCTAATTTTATACTCAAATTACTATCAAAATTCTAGCATATGGGACATCATTTTATTCTTTTTTTCATGATTATTGGTGAGAAAAATATATCGTTCCATTTAAAAAATCGAAGATGATTAAATTTCTCGAAAACTAACAATGCTGTAGATAATTTATCTACGGCATGTTACTTGAACCATGATTCCGCATTATTCAGCGAAATCTGCATTTCGATATCCTGAACCGTTCAAAAATTATGAGGGTGGTCCATAGTTGGTATGACAGCCTGTAAATATTATCCAATGATCGCATCACTCTGTTACGTCAATTTTTTGCGTGTAGTTTAATCATACATTACATTTTTATACTCGTTTATACTTTTATACTTTCTTTATTTTTGAAACATTTAGTATTCAATATTTTTTAAAAGAAATATCGGGGGCCCTTGAACATTGGAGGCCTTTCGACCCCTTGCGTTAACACGGCACAGCACTCAACCTATCCTTCCGCAGCTAGCTTTGCCCGCCCGCCCGCCTGCCACGCGACCGCCAAGGGCCCGGCACGCGACTGTCCGTCGCTCGGCGTGGAGGGGGCCTTCGTGCCTAATAACCGCGCGTACAAATGCAAGCCGCGCGCGGATTTGACGAGGGGAGAATATCGCGAAACTTCGGTCCCGCAGAGGCCTTCGCCACCGCACCGCTTCGTCCGTCCGAGTGGGCCGGATATTGCATTCGAATACGAGCGAACGAGCCCGGTTCGGTGCAGCCCCCCTTGGGAACCCGTCTCCCGCTTTGCCAAGGACGCCGCCTCGCCGTTGCACGGTGACGTCGCACCAATCTAAGTTGGGATTTGGCGCGGGGCGGGTTTTCTAGACACGTGATAGACTTCTTGCCCCACTGCTAGCTGGTGTACGTCAACGAAGGAGGTATTTTCGGGAGTGGAAATTATTCATCACCCTCGCTTGTCTAATTTTCTTTTTTTAAATTTCTCTCCCTTCACGTGCTACTGACTCTCTCTTTCTCTCGTCTCTCTCTCGTTTCTTTTTATTTGTGTCCTACTTCCTTTCACGAAGTAGTGACAGCACGATCTTGGGCGACAGTAAATTTCTGCTCATGCACTTAATTTTCTGCGAAGTACGTTTCTCTTCATGCAGCAAATAGACGTGCTTTTTCTGCATCAAGAAGGAGGAGTTATGAAACTTAACTACTGCAAACTACCGAAAGTAATATTTGTGACGTTTCTGACTAAAACATTCCGGCCACATTCAGATTAAGTCAACTATGAGAGAGTGTTTTGAGGAATTTATCGCCGAAGTCGAAGAAGTTAATATTAAGTAAATTAACCGAAATATAAATATAAATGAACCATGATAGGACTTCACTGCAATAAATGCGTTCTTTGACATTCTCAAGATATTAATGAAATAATAAAAAATGTATCATTGATATACTATCTTTCAAGTAATGTAGTAGCACAATATGTCATTATAATCTTTCCAAAACATGGCAGGTACAAACCGGTTTCGCAAAGCACATAGCAACACGTTTCAGATCATACAGGAAAATTTCCGTTAAGTCTCAATGAAACTATAGAAAATCACCTGATAGTTTTCATGAGAGTAATTAAACATCTTTTGTCGCACCTGTTCTGCCCATTAAAAGTTTAAAAGTTTTCTTTTTGAAATCATAACTTTTTTTTGAAAGACAACTTTCATGTTCAATTTCACGAAGTTTTCACCATTGAAGGTGCTTCTTGAATGAAGTTTGACTAGAAGAATGACGAGAAAGTTTCATGGCAACACGAATAGAAATTAAGAAGCTCATGTTGTGTCAGTAGAAGTTTCAGTTCTAATCTGGTCTGAAAAGAAACTGCGAAATTGAAGAATTACCAGTTCATAAACTCTTCTCGCATTTTAAAAATTCTTTATAGTTTAATGAAATGTACCATAATATACAGTTTCTACATCTTGTGATCAATTTGATTAGTACTAATATACCAACTAAATTACTTCACAATATCAAATAATAAACGAAAGCTATCATAAACTTTGCTCGAAAATATATTAATGTGATGTAATACTTTTACTTGCTTTGGAAGCATGTTAAAATAAAAATGCAACTACACTGTGCCCTATGTAAACAATTTAGACCAAAAAAAAACAATCTGAAATACCAATTTCCAATGCGTGCAGAAATTGAAAGAACACAATGCAGCCTCCAGTCATTCGAGAAGTGTCTGGTGTTGTTAAATACCCAGGAACTCAGGAAAATTACAGTAATAATGAAAGTTTCAATTTTGCCTGAAAATGCAAATATTTGATTACATCGCAATTTGTCAAAAACGCAATTTGCTATAATTGATGTTACGACTATATTCTCGTCCTCAGTGCGTCACTGCCGATCCGGTGACTGAGGTCGCTGAAGTTTGAGTACAGTGGGGATCTGGTATGGATTGGTCGCGGGTTGGATTACTGCGTAGGTGTAGTTGTAGCTTTGTGTATAGTGATATATTTGGGGCTTTCCAAGCCACCATATATTACCAAATACATGTAATTTTCCTTCCTGCCTGTTCCCATGCCTAAGTGAAGTTTGATTTGGACTGTTTGTGGACAGAGGAAGTAAATACTCCATCAAAGAGGTCTAGAGCCATAGCCTATCCGCCACCATTCATTTCCTATTTCTGTCAGTTTCAAGTGCCGCTGAGAGCCCAAGAGTCTCAGGCAGCTGTGCATGTAAAGGTGGAGGTAAAGTTTGGTCTGTGCAATTGCACACTGGTCAATCTCACCCAAGTGCCGTTGGCACAAACAGGAGTTTATGGGAGCACATCGCTCCAGCCACCTTTACCCTCAGGAATGATTCTGCTACTCACTTGTCCAGACCAAGTCGACCTCAGAGTCGCCCTGAACGGAAATTAACCCATAAAATCCACAACCTATGGAGGGATTTCAATTTGGTACTTCATATCACGAATCCAGCACCCTACCATTGAACTACCGCGGCTCCAGCTGTCCATGTACTAGCGCTATATCGCATGTATGAACCTCAGCCGTGCGAAGGCTGAAGTGCAGTCGTAGAAACGAGGGCGAGGGCGACGATCTTAAGACGACGTTCAGCCTAATGACGATTTGTCCTTACTACGTTACTGCTCATTGGTTATGGTTATGTAACTATTTCAAAAAAAAAAAAACTTTCGAAAAGTTTGAAGAAAAATTTGAAGCCCTTTATGACAAAATGGCCTTTGTGCGTTTCTGAAAATTTGGAATTTTGAGTTAGTTTTAAAAGAAAAGATTGAGTTTTCGAGAAACTTTATTTGAGATTTTTAAAGCACATGTACGTATAAATATTATAATGTGAACAAATGGACGCTAATGTAAATATTAACGACGCCAGAGAGAAGTAAAAAGTACATTTTTGTAATTCTTGAAAAATAACAAACAAAATAGAGAAAAATGATGTTAATATCATTTCGGAGAGTACATTAGGAACTATCCCGACAAAAAGCTTAAAGAAAAATTTTGGAGCCATTTGAGAAAATATTGTTTTTGTTATTTTTTAGAATTGCGCATGATCAAAATGTACACGCATAAAAATGTACATGACCTTAATGAAAGAACACACTTTAGGAATCAAATTTTATTTGAAGGAAAAATCTCTATCTTCAATTTTTCAATTGGAGGAAGAGGGCGAACTAACTTTAAACTTTTGCAATTATCAAAAATTCAGAGTTAACCGTGAAAATCGGACTTATACCACTTTTATAAGTATATTTTAATATATTATTACAAGAAATTTAAAGAAAAAATTTGCATCCGTTTTTGGACAAATTTTGAAAATGTCCCAGTGGCTTCATGTAAAGTGCCCCCAAATTTTAAAGAATGTTTTTGAAAGTCTCAAAGCTTCGACTTGAGCCAGATGGCCAGGGGTTTCTTCAATTGGGATAAATCCTACGCCTGGTTTAGGCGCTATTAGTGTTCAGAGACGGACGGCCAAACGGATGTTTAAAAAAATCTTTTCGGTGTCAGGGGTGTATTTCCGAAAGATCCGGTATCAGGGGTGCATACCCAAGACATGTATTTCAATTGAAATCTCAAAATCGATTTTTCGCAGCATTACATAATTTTCCATAAACTACGTATATTACTCCTTATATACGTATGTATACGGAAGAGTAAAAATGTGAATACGATAATAGTAGGAAACGAATGGGTTTCATAAATTTTCAGCACCTTTACAGCATTACCGCGTTAGTAATATGTGACTGAAATAGAATTTTGTAATAGATATCATTCATATCAGATTGATTTCAAATACAAGTATATTCACAAATCCCAGATTAATATTCCCTAAAGAGCAAAGAGTCGCGATTTTTCTAAAAAAATATATGAAAACAGTGTATTCAGCAAAATAATTTGTGTCCTTTCCTGGGAATGTAAACATTCACAACACACCCTCTGATGGATCTCGTACAGAATAAAAATATTCTACCCAACAGATTTCACAGAATTATGAATTTTATTATTATATTCCTAGAAATTATGATATGGAAGCATTCACTAAGACTACAACGGGTGATCCACCATCTATAGACCCCCTCTATAACATCTGAAAGGAGTGAAATGTGTTTTCTCAGTCATTCAAGTCTACAATAAAATATTTTGAATGATTGGATGATGTTCCAGTGTGTGGAAAGCACAAACTGTGGAAGAATTCGCAAAATGTGTCCTTTATCCCCAATCGTACGGAAAGTGAAGCAATCGTCTAATTTCTCCAAGAACATGGCGAACGACGTCACCATGAGCCGAATGGCATGATATTTATACGTCAAACTTTAAAAGTGCAATGAAGGTTTCCTACTCGTTTCCAACGAAACGGAGATGCTCTGACCAACGCCACCTAGACACTAGTATATTTAGTATGATTTAGATGGCATTGCTCTGACCTTCGACCTACGCGATTAACAGAAAACAACTGAATGTCGTAATTGAACTGAAAGTCATAATTTACCATTTTTCTTTTGAAAAAAAATGGCATGTTATGCAAAAGTACTGTTTGTTGAACATTTTGGACTATGTGATTAATAGAAAACATGCTTGATCCTGAGCTGCAAAATAAACAGAATTTCATTGTCATTCTGCTCACGTAAATAGAATGCACTCCCTCTCGCCACAAATTCACCGATCACATTCGATTCATCGAATTCGATTCGTTACGGTAACTGTTCATCTAAACATTCTTAGGCTCTGCGTTCGCAGCGATCACTAATTAAAACTATAATTTTAAAGCTAAATGATTACACTGTTATTTTGAATTGAGTATTTGGTATTGTAATGAAACTTTGAAATAAAATCAATCATTAAGATGAAACTATTTTATTTTCTTATTTCTGATTTTGTTTGAACCTCTGAAATAGTGAACCAATAATGTTAGTCTCCAGAAGTTCACTTTAATCAAAGTGGACTGTAGTATGCATAAAGACCATCCTAAAATGTATTTTGAAGTACATACGTAAACTCACAGAAGTCAGATTTGTTGTTAAACAAATGATGTATCACGATTCCTCTCCAAAAAACAACCACAAAAACAGTGTGTTCACCAAAATTATTTCGCGTGCTTCCGTCGTAATGTAAACAGGGACAACACACCCTCCAACGAACGGATCTCGTGTTCGCTGAAACAACCGGTTCACACAGCGCACGACTTTATCAATAACAACTCTCGCTCTGCGTACCTCGGCCTATCTCACATCTTCGTGACAGTTTCCGACTTATCTGCGTCCGGGCTCCCCACACGTAATTAGTGAATGTCGTGATGGCACGTTAATTAGGCGGCAAGCGGCAGCGCTGCAGCGGAGGCGAGGGTTGTTTCTGATGGCATCGTCCCGGCGCGGCGCGGCGCAGCGCGGTGCGGTGCGGTGCGGTGCGGTTGCCGCGAGGGTTTGCCCAGCCTGTCGGGGACTCGGGGACTCTCCGATCCTACTGCAACGGTAATGCTTCTGTGAGGGGTTGAAACCAGAGTTGTGTCGTTGACTATAATGTTACGTCGACTCCTGTTTTCTACACAATGTATAGTGAGTGTCAGAAGTACTGGAACACCTTGAAAATCTGAGAATATGAATAAATTTTACATAGAGAAAGTAAGATAAATGTCAGATTTTCAGCGGAATTAAATACACTATATACAGTTAACTTGCTACAATAAAAAAACCTCTTAAAATTAAGCACAGTAAATTCAGAAATCAGAAATATAAGCAATTATCTCATAGAAAAACGAAGCCAAAAGTACTGGAACACGCAAACTCTGGAACACTAACGGCTTTCTTCGAAGTCATCGCGGCCGCAGCCGTCTGTAGATTGACCTTCAACTAGTTAGTCAGAACTCTCCTCTTAACTCTCAGCTCTAACGGTTTTGGTAACAATTTCCTTTTCGGTATTTATCAGTCGGTGATTCGGAAGTGCACGATTCTGAAGTATTTGTTCATCAAATGTCAGTATGGGCCGTAAACGAAGGAAACAAGTGAATAATAGAGAAAATAATAATTAGCATGCGATGACAGTTCTTTGAGGGAAATTGGAAATATTATGCAAAGATCACACACTACAATGTTTAAAGTAATTGATAGGTATTGTGTTCGTGAAACAGTGACGAACAAACGCAGATGTGGACAGCCACAGTTGCTGAACGAACGTGACACAATAATTTTTTTCGCGACATTAAAATATATCCAAAACTTCGTGCTCCCAATCTTGCTTCTGGAGTAGACGTTTCTCCAAGTAGCCTACAGTTCGCATAGTACTAAGAAACAGTAGGTACCATGGACGTGTGGCACATAGAAAAATTCTGAATCAATAAGATTAACAGAAAAAAAAGCGCTTAGAATATACCAAAAATTATTGAAATGGTTCCCAATAAATGTGGAAACAATTTAGTATTACTGATTAAAGAAATTTTAATATTTTTGGCGCAGATGGTAGATGTATGGTTCGGAGGAAAAGAAACTCCAGAATTCACGAAGAGAACCTCCAGCTCGCAGTGAAATACAGAGGTGGTTCTGTACTCAGCTGGGGGTGGATGAATGCTTCAGGTGTGAGGAATCTTCACTTTATAAATTGTATAATGGACCATGCAATGTACATCAATATTGTGCAAAGTAAATTACATAAAAGTGCTGAAAAAGTGGGCCTCAAAGACGATTTAATTTTTCAGCAGGATTATGATCCAAAGTACAGGACTTGAAACACAAGAATGTGGATCATTTTTAATACACCACGGTATCTGGAAACGACACCACAATCTCCCAACATTAATCCTATTGAATATTGATGGAATATTTTGAAAAAAATAGGAACAGAGCGAGTTTTTGTAAAAAAAATGTTCTTAAGCGCGCACTCTATGTGGAATGGGGCAATATCTTACCACATATGACGGCAAAGCTCGTAGAATTAATGCCAAGACTTCTGGAAGACATTATTAATGCCAAAGGAAATCTCAAATATTAATTTGTTTACAATTACATTTTATTTAATTTTTAACCGATGTTTAGTTGGGTGTTCCAATACTTTTGGGTGCCATTTTTACGTTCTATTGTTTGTAAACTTTGTTTTACATTGTCCTGTAAGTTATGTTATGTTTTTATTTGCTGATATCAATTATAAAATATACACAGTTTTCAATGCGACCAAAAATTTTTAATGTGTGTTTTATTTGACACCTGAAATTTATTCATTTTCTGAAATTTCCGAGGTGTTCCAATACGTTTGACACTCACTGTACATGTAGTCACCCTGACTCTTTTTACGTGTAGACTATGTAGACAATATGATCTCACTTCTCTTCTCCCCATAGCTCGTCACACGCAGTTTTTAACTGTTTTTGACGTAAATAAATAAATAGATCTACTTAGACTATTTGATATTTTGAATAAAATAAGCCCAAAAAGTTGTAATAAGTAGTAATAGAAATAGCACATTTAAGTTAATATTTACTATTTTATTTTTGATTCAGTAAGTCAAACAAAATATAGTACCACCATTCATGAAGACAAGGCAATCCTCGTAACCATCACACGAACAATACGGATTTAGAATACTTTCAAGGACTCGTGGAATTATGTACCTAATAAAATAAAAATCCGACCCCACCCATGAAAATATATGAAGGCCAGTGAACCACATAAAAAATCTCCCAGCGCTTGGTCAATAAGAACTTTCGAAGACTTTACTCATAAAGAACATGTAGACGCTACCAGGTTTTAAGAACCGAACACTGCAAACGATTTTATGTACATCTGATGTATGGTAAACCTCCTCTCACATGTGATCAATGTAAAGTATCAATACATGAACCGCATGTCCTAATTCACTGTTTATTATAAAAAGCAACGTTAGGAAAAATGACTAATTAATACCGGATAATGAAAAAATTCTAGACATTACGAATTGTCAAAAGAGAATAGGTTTTGCCAAAGAAACCAACAATTTTAAAGACACAATTTAGAAACTTACGAGCAGCAAATATTAGGATGTCAGTTCGTGTAATGCGTAACTTCTTTTAATAAATCACGTACTATTTAAAACTGAACTTATCCCTTTTTATTATAATACTGTACCTTTTATTATAATGTGTCTTAACATGGCGTCCATTTTGTTTACGTATTGAACTTTGATTAATGTATGATTGGTAAAAATCTCGTCATGAGCTCGTAAGCGTTCTCCTGCCCCGTAAATGTTTTTGAGGCAAACAATGTTAACTTGAAGTTTACAAAATAATTATTCATAATGGCAGTACTTCTTTAGATGTGATAGATTATATCTTTTTCTACGCAGTGTACGTGACGTGTTGTTTACGTGTAGACGTAAACTACCATATTTTTCACGTAGACGCACATCACTGGTTAAAATGAGTTGCGATTGTGTTTAATGACAAAACGTTGCAACAAATTACAGTAGTTTTAAATGAATGCGAGGTTAATGTCATTGTTGGAGCTGAATGATGTGAAACGATGGAACAAAATTTAATGGTTGATTCTAAAATGTATACCATTATAACTTTATCACTTGACACTATTGTGACTACCGTTGCTAATATTTGTATTCGATTGCCTCACATTATGACATCTCATAACAAACCAAACTATCAGACAATGTAAATAAAAATAATGTAAATCAAGCAAAAACAAACATTTGATGCTCTCATTCTCAATGTACTTATTACCCCTAATAAACAGCAAATTGATATCAGCATCTTCTGGTGGTATGATGTTGGTTTTTGACCAGCCAATAGGAGTGTAACTACACTACAGTCATTGCTTCTGCACCGTTGAACCCGCAGTTTTATTCAGAGTGAACAGCAAATGTCCAGAAGATTGAAATGAATAGGCGTTGCCTGACCTTTCTAAAACCCATCTATGAAAATATGCAACAAAATTTATGTATTAACTTCAAAAAATGTATTTATTTCACATTATTGTAGTTGCGCTTGTGCACATAGTTTTATGCGAACACTGAAAAGCGCAAGCCAAGTTAAAGAACGGACGAATATCTGCTCGCGATGAGCAAGGAAGAACGGACTGGGAGACCTTTGAGCGGAAGGGAGGTTAGAAACGTAATTTTTCGCGAAACTATAACTCCGGAAACACATAATTACATTTCGTTTTATCTTGAATTGTATGATTGGGTTTAGGAATATATGTAAACGAGTTTTTTTTCGCAAATTTATCCAAAACAGTAGATTTTAAGTGAAATTGAGTAATTCTGGACGATAACCACGAAATTATCGCGAAATCCATTAAAAAACGCAGCTTGTTTTTGCATTGATGATAATTACTTTTAATAACATTTATATTTTATACACAATCAATCATGGCAGTAAAACAGACCTGCACAGCATTTTGCACTTTCACTGACCTCAGGAGCTGCGTGCGGGCAACTCGGGTGCAAATGAGAAAATCGATGAAGGTTGGGGATGAGACCCAATCTAGGAGTGGGGACCACCAATCAGAATGCGCAATTCGAAAGATAGCGCGTAAATTTAAAGAGCAATTGGCAAGAACATGACGGTCATATACAATTCAAGTAATATTGTCTTTTGTATTATATTGCAAATGTTTGTTCTCGGTATATGACAGGGCGAAATATTATACTACAACGAATTATACATATTAGATTTCGACACCAAGTATTAAAATTGCTTGTAGTGTAATTCGCTTTGCTATGTAATCTCAAATTTAGTGTTGTGCTAAACACAAAATGTTGATACTGAATTGTTTTTGTTTGATGACAGCAATGAACTATTTTATATTAACTATGTTTAATTGAATAAGACGGTTCTCTCAAAGCAGAAACATATTGTTCTTAAAAAAATCATGATTATTTTCTGTTCTAATTTCTGACAAGAGTGTAGAGTCGTTTTCGAGATCGTATAAAAATATAAAGCCCTTTGCATTATATTTAACCAATACCTATGATTATCTTATGATTGTCCGTAACATATCGTCACAGAAGTTGGCTCGTTGATCTCTTTTATTCAGTTTCATAATAGGGGAAAATGGTCACAAATGTGCTATTAAACATTATCCTTCTTGGAATTGCCACATATTCTAGTTTTATGTCAATCTTGATGTGAGAGGTTGCTCTCATGATTTTGTTCATTTTTCTATGATTTGGAGATCATAACATTCCTGGTGAACAATCAATTATTAAATTGCAATTTTGTGTTAGAATTAAATAATTTTTTCTTATATATAAGTATATATTTTAAAGCTATTGCTTTAATATAATGCGAGTCACATTGAGCATGTTACCTTGTTTAATAAAATTAGAAAATGAAAATACATACAGTGGTGGATACAAAGGTGGTTATACAGTAGTGTACAGAACGTAAAGAGTGAATTATGACCCTGGTAACTTCAAATATTAGACATAATCCATTTAAACAAATGTGCATTTAATTTTGAAGCATGGATCATTATTAGACGCCCAGGCATTAAATCTACGCGCCGCGTCGTGCTACGTCAGACTTCTCCCCTCCCCGCAAAGCTTCCTACTCCCCACTACTTGCACTTTCGGCGCTGCCACGGGCAGACGATCGGCTCTCAAGTGCAGAATGCCCGCGGGAGCAGGCGTTGTGCAGTTCTGCAGTAAAATAAAATTAAACAACTATACCAGATAATCATTTGGTGCAAGTTTTTTAACTACGATATTCCGTGGAAAGATAGTAAAGCGATGGCCCTAAACATTTTATGCAAAAAAACATTTTTTCATAATATTGACCTAACATCACTGCAAAATATAATGTACTAGTTTTTTTACCCCAGCACAGAAAACGGCTTCTCTGTCTCTTTTTTCTCTGTCTCTTTTTTCTCTGTCTCTTTTTTCTCTGTCTCTTTTTTCTCTCTTTCTTTTTTCTCTCTTTCTTTTTTCTCTCTTTCTTTTTTCTCTCTTTCTTTTTTCTCTCTTTCTTTTTTCTCTCTTTCTTTTTTCTCTCTTTCTTTTCTCTCTCTTTCTTTTTTCTCTCTTTCTTTTTTCTCTCTTTCTTTTTTCTCTCTTTCTTTTTTCTCTCTTTCTTTTTTCTCTGTCTCTTTTTTTCTCTGTCTCTTTTTTTCTGTCTCTTTTTTCTCTGTCTCTTTTTTCTCTGTCTGTTTTTTTCTCTGTCTCTTCTCTGTTTCTGTCTCTTTCTATACGGCAGTGACGTCATTGCGTTCGTATTACAATCGCAAACTGCAGGGGCAGCTTGAAACCAAGGTCACATTGTGGGCACTGTTGTAGAGACGAAGAAATACAATGAATGGCGATGCGCAATTCTTATGTCTAGGGCCCAGATATTTATGACATGTCATATATTTGTTCTTTACGTCATTTCTACGAAAAATGTAAGATAAGCATGATTTTATATTTTATCTACAATGACTAAAATTATGCAATTTTCATGTGTCATATTCAGTCATATTTTAGATTTTGTACCCTTTGGTCATTTTCCGTTAGGTGTTCATACTATGGGCATATTTTTCATTATTTTTTGTATTTTATCGTATTTGTTTATATTTTTTATTCCATTTTCGCATACTTGCTTGTAGTCATCTCAAAGATATTTTTCATATCTTCTATTTGTTCTCTAATTTCATACAATTTTTTCTTGTATATAATTGTCTATCATTCCTATAAATATATGTATGTGAATTAGGTGGGAAACCTACATACACGGACAAAAGAAAGCGTAGAAAGCACCCGATACGAAGGAAATGTTAGTTTAGTTTTGTCAAGTTTTGTGCCAAGGTCAACCGCTTCTATAAAATGTATTTAATAATTTTAGCAAGAAGAATCGTCGTGGGAGTGCCAAAAAAGAGATGTTAATTGTGAATGTGCTAGATTTTAAAAGTATATTTTCAATATAATGGTTATTTTGAAGCAGACAGATTTGGAAGGTTTCTAAAATACAACCAAAAACATTTTAAGTCATCCTTATGGTCACATTTTCATATATTTTGGGTCATAAATTCTTGCATATTTCAAACATTTTTAGTCATTAACATTCGAGCCCTACTTATAACTGTTCCTGGTGAAGCCAAACCTTGCGGGAGGAGTCAAACATTCACTAATGTTGTTCTTTGACAGTATTATTACAATCTAAAAAATTTATGCGTAACATATTGCTGCGTTATCATATCGGAAGAAAGTATCCACTTTTATGATGAATAAAAATTTGTTTTCTTCAAATGGAAGTGAGGAATATTTACAATCATCTAGCGCCGTTAATCCATCTCTTGCTGTGTATTTTACCAAGGTTTCCCAAATTATGACCACTAGTTCGCGGTCGCCAAAGCGCCTGCTTAACATAGCTGATGCGGGGAACGGTTAAAATAATGTATTTTACTAGTAACAACCAAATAGGGTCCAGTAACAATTTCAAAGCTCTCATTTAGAATGTAATTATTTTTCTCCAGCATTAACTATTTGACATCTGCTACCGATGACATCGTATCGGCGTTTACCCAGCCACTGACTGGAAGTTGAGCACACAACCATTATACTGCATTGGTAATATTTGTGTGCCTTCAGCTCTTATTTAAAACTCATTGCGTCTGTGTTCATAGCGAATCGCAAATGTCAATATGGTGGTGAAGCAAAAATAATCCAATAAAATTAGATGCGGGAAATTGTCAACCATCAAAATATCATGATCACATTGCCATCCTTCATACTGTGAAACTCAAGGCAAAACACTTATCTAATAACCCTCCCAGGAGACAGGACACAAATTAGATTTGACGCTTTTTTACTTTAAAGATTTAATATGGCGCTCTTTACACTTTTCAACGATTTTGTGCAAACTAGTTTGCTACATGTAGCATGATTTGCCATCAAACTGTTTCACTAATACAACTACTATTCGGAAGAATTATTACGTTTGGTTGAAGCCGCCATTTTAGTTTCGTGATTTATAACTACTCTGAACTTGCACGGACCACACGAAATCACGCTCAAAGTTATTCTCTTTAATTAGTGAATCCCGGACATCATAGCGCACCAACTTGTGGTTCCCAAGATTACTAGCTCGACGCCAGGCTGAAACAGAGGTATTTTTAGAGTGAAAAAATCGATGACACTCGTGAAGTAGGTATTCAAAAAACGCACGGCATATAAGATCCATTTTTTAACGTTTACGTACCCGCGGTGGAATATGCATTCAAAGAGCTTAAACTCAAATGCATTCCTTACGTAACAATTTGGTTACGGTTCACTCGCACCAGTACGAGTCTCTCAAAATCCACGTAAATAATTGCTTACAAACACAGTCAAGTGATTATTTCTTTTGGGTACGGCATACGGCAGTGATACGGTGCTCCAGAAGATTTGATACTTAGAAAATAATGAAAGATTACCTTAACTCTTAGTCATGAAACCGAATACACCAAGATATATTTATGAGCGAGATACGAGTTATAGTACTCTGAGGTTTTATTATACGAGTTATTTTCCGTGATATGCGCAGTTCATTGTCGCGACCGTTACGAATTAGTATTTATTTCGGTATATCTTTTGTTCACCCTGCATTTTTATTTGTAATGATTTTTATCCAATGGTATCAAAATACTGAATAAATGAAAGGTAATATTCTATCCAATCTTAAATATTTCTATTTACGTGGACATAAACACACCAGTATTCTTCAATAAGACGTGACTGTATTACGAGCATAAAACAAATTTCTCCTATTCATTCAACGCGGAGTCCTATGGATGGCCACATCTCCTTCAATATAGAAGTGAACCTTTCCAAATACCTTCAACTACTGCATAAATTGTGAAGGGAAACTATGAAATATTTCACACTCGTAAATGAGTAATAAATATGTGCGTTTTGCACAAACTGCGGCGTGAACGCGGCACTGTTCGTCACGTTTTACGAAGCAAAGTGTAGAGGGACACAGTTTACACTAATAAAATAGTTGAAACAATAAACCTACTGGAGCAAAGGTAATTGCCCCTCCGAGATTTCATAGTAGAGTAGTTTTTCTGAACGATTCAACGAAATTATTAACGAAACCTTTGAATTAGTTGGCGTCTGGATTTAGTGGAATAACGAAATTTTGGGTAAACGATTGCCAACATGGCTTTGCAAATTCAACTAGGAAAACTTTGAAAATCCCACTTTAATACCTTCCATTTAATGTTACTGAAAATCTGCTATGCAGTGAAATAAGTAAAAATTCAAATGGAGGAAGATGAAAGGAAACCAGTCCACGAAACACTGGAAGACTTCTGGATAATAAAATTAATGAGTACTATGTATATTCAACAATGTTGTAATTTAGCAGAAGAACTAGGTGTTTCTCATTCAATTATTTAACACAATCATCTTCTGGTCAGAAAAATGAATAAATAATATTAGGGTACCCGGTTTGTACTTTGTACAAAAAAAAAGTTACTTGAAAGTTATACTTGAATCCCGACCCCGCTGTTCCATGTTCCGTCCTGCTCCATTCAGCCCCACCTCGCAGGCCCGATTAGGCCTCGACCTCCTCGCCTCAATCTTTCATGCCATCTATTGCATACAATTTTTTCTAGAAAATTAATACCAATAATTTGAAATGATTTAAATATTTATGCCTATAACACAATAGTTTACATGTTAACACAATAGTGCTGTACATGTGTAAGTAAGGACATGGACACTTTTCTTTACAAATCGTAAGATTTGTAAGAATATTCTTTTGAGAATTTTCGATAATAGTTGAGAGGTAAAGGTTTCCAGATTATTTAACGAAACTGAATATAATTATAATATCTTTAGGGGAAAAAATTTCTTCATTCGCACATTAATCAAATTTGCTTCACTTTTTGAGGAGTATTTTACAACGAGATAATAATTATATGATCTTATTGTATATTTGTTCTGCCGTCAGTTTTTTCTAAAAAATGTGACTCCTCTTTGGTCCTTAGTTAATTTTCTACAAACGTAAGACACAAGCAGTCTCCCGTACACATTAACTTAAGGATGCTTCACATTTATGAGAATGTAAAACGAGCATACGAAATGAGAGCGGGTCAATTTACAATTTCAGACTACATTTACACGCCACCTGTTTCTCCTGCTGTTAATTACGCGTCTGGTCGGGCACCGTTCGTCCGTACGTCCAACGAGAAACCGGGCGAGGTGGCTCAGTGCATCAACTGATGTCACTGCAGTACCTCTGACCGTGAGGTCCTTACGTTCGAGTCTCGATGGCGGCAGGTTTTTCGACAGCTAGGTCGAATTCAGTCGCTCACTGGAGGAGACTTCTAGCTGCCGCCTGCTCTGATCGGTAATTTTTCGTAGTTTCTCAGATCAACACCCGGGGAATGCCGGAGCAGAACTCTAACCTGCCACGGACCGCGCGCGATTTTTCCTTCCTCTTCCTTCTCCTATCCTCGTCCCCTTACACACATACACTTACACAAACATGCACTACACCATCACACATGCCGGAGGACCGATTGTCGACATTGATCTTGTCCCATCTGTGGCGGTGCACCGCTGGTGGGAGATACCTGATTGGGGAAAACCTCGCTAGCCGACGATAAGTCGGCGCCTGATTTCGCCATCCAGCGGGGGAAGATCACCGCCACCCTTCAATGAAAAAAACGTGCACTACACTTAAGGGACTAATGACCTCAGTAGGTGACGCGCCCGGAATCACTAACAATCAATCAATCTTTATTTCTTAGTAAATTTGTAAAATCATAAGAAACAAGCAGTCTCGCCTACACATTAAAGTAAAGATGCTTTACATTCATGACTACGCGAAATGAGATCGAGTAAATTTGACAACATTTACACGCCGCCCGTTTCTCTCGCGATTAATTGCGAGCCTCGTCGAGCACCGCTCCTCGTCCGACAAGGTCCGTCGCGCGACTAACGCCCGCCGCCCTGTGTCCTTTTGCTGCAGCTACGACCGGCGCGGGCCGCACCGCGAGCAAGCGGCGCACTGGCGGGACAAGAACGCGCGGGGGCCCTTGTTCTACTTCCGCACCATCACGCAGCCGGCCACGCTCGCCATGGACGACGTGGACGAGAAGGACGCCGGCGAGTACCGCTGCCGCGTCGACTTCGAGCAGTCGCCCACGCGCAACGCCAAAGTGCGCCTCTCCGTCGTCGGTGAGTACTGCCAACCGGCTCGCACGCCGCCGCCGCCGCCGCCTGCCTGCGTTGCAGCACTTCCACCCAACAACGGGGGCAAATTGGAAGAGAAAATGAAAGGGGTGGGGAAGGTGTAGAGCAGTGTTGTCAAGGTCGATGCTACGAACGGGAGTCCGTCCACGAGTGCCATGATGAAATCGCCCCTCCACGTAGTTCACAACCCCGCCACCAGAGACAACGCCATCCCTATTGTAAAACGGCAGGGTTACTAATAGGTCCCTTTCCCGACGCTAGTTGCGCAGAGAAGCTCGTGTCATGGCACGATGCTACAACTCGTGCCACTGCCACCAGTAGCAGACCTTGACACCACTGGTGTAGAGGTAGATAAATCGAATTATTGCCCCATCGGTATACTTCAGTTTGACTGAACAATTTATTTATTATATACGAATAAATGCAACGAACATATTAACGTCTGTTATATTGTTAATTTATAGTAAAGGAATCTTGACCTCAATATAAAGACTCAGAATTTTTTATAACAATTCACTTGTTATACTTTGAGATTTTGACCCTATTTGGTTTCTTATTCAAAAAATCTGTCCTAAAACTAAATTTGTTTGAAAAAGACCCCAAACAGGGTCGAAACGTCAATGTTTAACAATAAATAATTGTTATACAAAATACTGAGTCTTTTTATTATGGTCAAGAAACCATTGCTATAAATTATTCGAATAATTCTTAAAGTTAGGGCTTTACAACCTAAAAGTTTTGAACCAAAGGCCTCAAAGAAACGTTCCTCACACCGTCATCTACAAATAAGATGTTTTAATATATTTACTTCCAGTCGCATCAACGAACAAGATATTAGCAGCTTCAGTAAGTTAAGAACGAGATCTTCTTGGACATTCTATTTCATTTTTTCTGGTAAGGCGCTTCTCGATATTTCATTGCATTGCAATTGCAATTTCAAGCATTGCCAAGAATAGGGTTGTACTTGCCGGAACATTTATTTTTGAATAGAAAACATAACGTAGAAGAACGTATGAAGAGTATAAAGCTTTTTTCAATATTTTGTGACCAGTCAAGGAAAGTGAGAAGCAAACCGTCAAGAAATGTATAATAACTTCAAATGTTGTTAAGGAAGTGTTCTAATAGAACCAATCACATCTGTCCATAATACTTAATACATCTTTATTGAAAATTTGTTTGAAATATCAGTTGCTTTGTTCTTTTTATTTTTATTTTGATATTCTGTAAGTACATTAAAAGTTACCTTTTAAAATTATCAATCAAATAAACACCTTTAAAATTTGAATTTAATATCCATATATGTAATCCTTACTCATTTATTTGAGACTCCAAAGTCCATCCCACTTCGTAGGCGACTGATTATCGTCATGACTGCAGCCTTTCATGGAGTTGACACGTGCAGAAGTTGGGTGTGAAGTGACGTAACTGGTTGCTAGGCAACAGAGCGCAAGTGACGTCAGATGTTAAAACTTTTGTAACATTTTATTAATTTGCCCCGCGCATAAACGTTTCACGTTAAAAAAGCAAAAAAAAGCGGATTCCGCATGCAATGCCGGCCACGCGCACTCTTTCGCTTGAGACATTTTTGACACTTGCTGCCCCGAAATTCTAAGGGGGGCGTTGAGTGTCAAATGAAGGCAATTTCTTCCTCGCAGATGAATAGTTCTTTTTAGAGATGTATCAGTGCAGTGTTTACCATTTTCCTCTTTACATGAGTTAAACTCTTTGATTCTGTTGGAGCTTCAGTCTTCTATCTAATCATTTATTCAGTGATCTATTTCATGATACTGATGAAGTCCATGAAAGAGTGGGACCTTCACCTGCCATTCTATTGATTTGGAGTTTTCGGGTTATTCTCATCTCTAATAATAGTATATCATTACTACATATTTTGTTTAATTTGTGTAGAATGTCAATTATTTCATTATATATCTCCACTTTCTGCAGAAACTGGACTTGCTTGTACTTTCTTGTTTTCTATTGAGAAAGTTATCGATTTCTATTCCATAACAAGAACGGTATCGTCATTTTCTTATGGAATTTTAATAGCCAACATGGCATTTTAACGTTTCAGGTCGTTTTCATTGGAATAGCCGCAAACATGAAATAATAAATATGAATTAATTAAAATGTGAGAGAAATATTATCAACATTTCAAAATATCTTTTCGGATTAGACACCAATAAACAGAGGAAATAAAATATTTTTGGACCTGCTCGTCGTAACGTATTCACTCCATTGAGACTTCATGTTTTGGGTTTAAAGTTAATGTAATTAAAGCTGATTGTAATAGAATCAAATGACTATAAATAGGATATACAATATGAAATAATGATCAATATTCCAAATAATAATAATAATAATAATAATAATAATAATATATTAACTGCTTTGAGAAAGATCCCGGTGGCAGCTCTTCATAGATACATCAAGTAGTACATTTACATACAAGTTATAAATTACGTACAAGTTTACATTAAATTAAGTACATTATAAACACATTTTATGCAGATTATGACAAAAAACTAAATGAATACAAAATTTGAATGTTCTAGTCTAAGATACATACAATTATAATTATTTCTAAATTATGTTTTTTAATTTACATTTGAATTTTCCCACACTCTGAGGTAGAGTCTCTAGCAGTATTGCAGGTAATTCGTTCCAGTTTTTTATTGCCCGATTAACGAACAAAAATTTTCCAATATCTGTTTTTTGCCTTCTCTCCATAATTTTGCAATTATGGTTCTGACGACTAGTGTAAGATAACTTTAAGAGTCGTTTCTTAACATCCTTCCAAGCTGTTTCGCCTTTGTAGGCTCTGAAGAAAGCACAGAGTTTAGCTCTTTCCCGACGTTCCTGCAAGGATTCCCACATGGGTCTATTTGAGTTTAGTTTTCCTCGCATTACAAATTTTTCCGCAAGGATCCCAACAAACTGAACGGTATTCTAGAATATGTCGAATTAGCGACGTGTACGCAAGTTTACGCGATTCAGCACTCCCTCGTCTAAGTATCTTCATCACGAAATGCAGAGCTTTCCGTGCGTTTCTGGCCACATAGTTCACTTGCTCGGCCCATCCCAAGTGTTCGTTAATATTTATTCCTAAGTATTTAATATTACTTATCGTGGGTATTAAATCGCCTTTCGGAGAATACGAGATATTTTCTGTTTTTTTCTTGTTAGAGAAACTGATAGCTTTGCACTTATTTGTATTAATCTCCATTTCATTCTCTGTGGTCCAGCTTTCTATTTTATTTAGGTCGGCTTGTAACGCTTGCATGTCCTAGATGTCTTTAATTTCTCAGTAGAGAATGCAATCGTCTGCAGAGTCGAATTCCTACTTAATGTTGCGACCGATGTCGTTAACATAAGCAATAAATAGCATGACGTTTACTGTCAAAACCTATGATGCTGTTCCAGACAAACATTTCAATTTTACTTACATTATTAATCTTTTAATGAAATAACATTTATTAATGCGTTCCAAATGCCACACCTTGTATTAACAAGAGTCTTTGTTAATAAAATATTCTGATGACCTTTTTATTGTAACAAGTGAATGAAACCAAACTTCTAAAGATCGATTTTCAATACGTCTATGTAAACTGTTTCTGACAATATTTAAACATTCTAGCAAAGTAGTTTCACATCTTTTAAATAATAACAGTTCTTTATTGTATAATATATTACACTGTACAGTTTTCTCATATGTATGCATTTTAAGTGTTATCATTGCTCATATAACTACAGCTAAAGTTAACATTCTTTTACTTCCTAAAAACCCGTTAAATATTTGATATAAAACCTTTTTCTATAAATTTAAATTTGTAACAGAAATATTAAATTGGCTTAAAATATTTAATAAGGCATTATACATATACATAATTATATAAATGATATTTAGTAGTGATCGGTTACATGAATTTCGGGTATTTTCTCCAAAACGTTTTTTCGTTGGGGAATTACGTCAATAAACCTATATACCTAGGAATACTTTTAGAGCACGCTCGGATCATGAGAAGCAGAAATTGAAAAGTTGTCTGGGGAAATGATAAAAGCAATCTCATTCTATTTCTGCCCTGAAATCCGAGAGGCGGCACGCGAAACACTACCACCGACTTCCATTAGGCTCCAGAGGCAGTTCGAACGCCTGCGAAAAATAATTGCATGCAACAGGAGCTGCGTGCGAACTGTCGCACTTCTGTTCTTTGCAAGAGTAGTTGCGCTCGGAGGCGGCTTCAAAACGGCTCCGCGACTTCGAAAAGTGTTCAATAACAGTTTTGGTGAAAAACATACTTATGTTCAAATTTTGGGTTTTGACAATAAATTTGGTTTCGAAACGAACCAAAGTTTTGTTTTTTGTTAATTTAAAAAAAATGTATTACGATAAATAATACCGTAATGCGTGACTAAAATGCATTGTTTCTACAGAGCTGTTTTGGCATAGTTTTGAAGAGCTAAAAGAAATGGTGCCTTTTCCCTCATTCGACAATATAAACGAGATGTATTTTAGAGGCAATTAAGAAACGCCCGGAGTGCCAGACATGTGTTGTTTACCTTATGGTTCACATCAGGAAACTGAAGTGTCCACCCTCCGTTGCCCAGATAACTGACAGTACTAAGGATAGCGAGAAAACACGCCCCTATACTCGTAGACGTGTAAGGGCGTGCCATTCGCAATACTACGACAGCTGCAACGACCGCCTGTCAGAACAGTCAACATGATTATAACCTTCACATTACGTCCTACACCTACCGACCATCGTTCATTCTCCATCATCATAAACCAGTATGGCCATTAACTTAAGCATCACGTTTCCTTTAGTATAGTGTCCTTCAGAAGGTCAGTATAGATGCATTGTCCTTTAATAAGACTGAAAATGTATACTGCATGCGAAGATGAGCAACAAGACAGTGATGATAATACTAACTCTTAAAAATTACATCGATAAATTACATCGTAGGCGATCATGAAAAGTGCCATCTCAAAAATTGCCATTTTTTCATAATTCTTTTTTGTAAGGAATGGAACCATTTATTCTGCATCCAAAGAAGTGTTTAACTCGTCACAGATGTTTTGTGAACTATCTTTACATTTATACTAGAAATATAAACTACTTTCAAAACCGATTTGTTCACTAATCTAAAAAAAGACCAAAATTGCGACGTGTCATTTTTCTTTTGCACCAACGACATGTTTTTCTAGACGTGTTGACACATTCGCAGAGCGACTTCTGTTTCATTATTGAAGAAAGTAATCTTGTGATTTCATTATTTAAATACGGTAGCTTTAGGAAAGTACTTTTACAGCTGTTGTTAATTTTTCATTGTTGGTATATTTTCAATATCCCCCTCTCATTAAATTGGAATAAAAATTCTGAGTGTTCATAAACATTCTTAATCCATGCCATCAAACACTTGAATTTTTTGAGTACTTTTTAGGTTATTTTCCCATAGAAATAAATTCAGTGCTACATGGCGTTAATTATTGTTGTTTAATCACTCTGCAAATGCTAACAATTCTAACATTGTAAAATTTAATACCTAATTAATGTTTCTTAATATGGAACAAATTTAACGAATTGTTTTGAAGCCTGGTGTTAATATCTCCTTCGAATTCATTACTTTATTCCTTTACACTAAAAAATCCGCCACAAAATAAAATTAATGTTTCAACTCATGCGCGGATCCAGACTTCTCTTTTGGGAGGGGTCACGTTAAGACTCAAGTGCATTTATTTCGGAAACAGGGGAGGGTACAGAATGTAATAACATATATTTGAAGTATGTTATACGTATATCAGATTGACGTCATTACACCATAAATATATTAGAAATTCAATATTCCCATAATCATATATCAGATATCAATCAGCTTACTATTGTTACGATCCTCACCCTATCCCCTGTGGGTGAGTCAGGTGTAACTTTGGAAATTTAAATGGAAACCCCCAATTTTCGTTGCAGATTCGAATTCTGCCTACAAAAATATGTCAATTTTATTCAGTACATTTATTTTAAAAAAATTAAAATTTATAAAGTTATCAACAATAATTTTCAAATTAGCAAAAATAACTTTCATATGATGCAACATGAAACAATTTGCGAAGAAACTTACATGAGCGAAACATGTAAATGTGTGTAATGAAAAAAAATAATAAATTATTATAATTAATAAATACATGTATAAAATAAATAAACTAAATTATACTTTTATTTTTTCCCACAATTATTTTTCTCATTTTCACTTTTCCTTGTTTCACTTTTTTTCGTATATAGTGCTCTTTTGTATATTAATAAATTTTGCATCGCATTTGAATCTCCTTCAATGGCGATTCTTCTATAACAATGTTGTAAACTTCATTATAATTTTGGGGACAACTTCACGGAGACATGCAAACATCTAATAATTTAATTTAATGCAACATTTAATATATTGCAAATAACTGATCTGATTTCTTTTGCATTGCTAAGGTGCTTTGTATAATTAAAACCCAAATAAAGTAACATCATTGCAATACTGTTCATCAAGAATGAGAGCTGTCAAGAGATCCTTTTGATACAGGATTCGGACTCAACGACCGCAAAACATTCAAATAAGATATTTTAGGCATCAGACTCTATCCTCGCTCATCAGCCGAACTAAAATTCTCTCACCGGATTCGGACTCAGCGACAGCAAAATATTCGAATAAGGTCTTTCAGCAGTGGCGAAGCTGAAGGGTAATCTGAGAGCCTTATAATACCTAAATTATTTTTCAATAACATCTGTCGTTGCGCGCCATTTTTCAATATTTTTGTTACTGAATCTTGAAGAAAATTAAATGTGTTCAACTTTTGTTGCCCGTTTACGCGCAAGGGAATTATCAGAGCTGCAGAGATATACTCTTCGGGGCCGGTAACTGAGCGAGGCCAGTGGATAGACACCGGCTGGCTCTATCTATACGCACAAGAGAGCGTGCACTATCTTCCTTTCACTTGTATTCACTAGGCAGAGATCCCAGCTGTAGCCTAGGCTCTCGGTAGACACGGACTTCTACAGCGATGCGCGTCCATGTCTCGACCAGGCAAATTCAACTCATCACCTGACGTTGTGAGAAAGTAGAGTTGTTTGTGTGCCGTTTGAGTGATTTTTGTTGGTGTTTTCTTGACGAAACAATTAATGAAGCTAAAGATATAGTGTTGCAGACAATGTCCCACTGACTATGCGCCAGTCCACGGCCGTCTCTGGAGATGGCCGTGGCCAGTCTCATAACTTGTAAACGGTTCACGATATCGAAATGCAGTTTCCGCTCAACAATGTGGAATCACGAGTCAAGTAATACGCCACAGAGATAGAAATAGTATCAAAACGTAGTAAATAACCAGTTAGATATGCAGAGACTATTGAAATCTGCATCAAAGTAGTCATGACTATGAATGAACTTTCAGGGCAAGATTTATTTGAAAGGTACAAAAATTGTATCTTTTAAAATTATTGATATCTTGAAATTATCGATGATTTTGTAGAATAAAAAAACGATGAATGTAGCTAATTCACAAAATATGCAAGATCAGATTTTCAGAATATCCAACTGCATGACTAGCTTCGCCACTGTATTTTAGGCGTCAGACACTCCCCTCGCTCATCAGCCAAACTAAAATTCTCTAAGTCTAATTCTTTTCGACAAATCTTTACCACTAACCCCTATTGATAGCCTTAACTTGTGCTGAAAGCGGCTTCTTACGTTCTCACAAAACTAGAACCGGCATCAAACTTCAATGATCAAATTAGGTTCGTGTTACTGATTACATTACGCGTTTTTAGGTTAAATAAACATTGAATTCGATAGTAGTTCCAATACTGAATTGGATTGTATTATCGAAACTGAATTCTAACAAAAACCTGAAAGCAAGATTGTTGAAAATTTTACATACAGACCATTATTATTACTAAGTTTAGCTAGTTCTATTCCCTTTGAACAACAGTTGTGACTTTTAAGATGAGACCATGTGTTGACGTCCATTTTGCCCCAAATTCTCTCGTTCAATTAGTGACAAATATTCACATTACGTTGGTAACACTAGTAATGCGCAGTGTATTTGATTCCAACTTTAGATGTGTTACTTGTTTAGATATATTTCTTTGAACTTAAAATATTTTTAAAGTGATCTTGAATACACGTATGTTTTATACAAATTAAATTCCAAATTCATTAGTTTCAGCACTGCTAAATTTTTAGAAATTTCTAGAATTGTCTGAAAATGTCTCGGACAGTCCCGATTCTGAAAGGACACTGGAAAGGTTCAGTTTCAGTTTCTCACAGTTGTTTAGATATCTGAGAGTTTCTCACAAAATTGCGACGGTTCATCATTTGGGGGGGGGGTCATGACCCCCGTGACCCCCCCTTGGATCCGCGCCTGTTTCAACTGTTTCTCCGAACACAGCAAGTAAGGTATCATATTATCTATAATAAAGGTAGATACGAAAGAAATTGTAGTAGTTTTTCAAACAATCTTGCTTTTAAAATTGCCTTAATTTTACTCAAAGTATGGAAACAATATTTTTTAAATATTTGTACTTACTTCATTTAAATTTTCAATTTTGACGAACAGATTTCATTAAAAAGATGTTTCTTAAATACTGCATTTCTAGAACGATGCCGAAAAAAATTGGAACCTTTGCAATTTTCCAAAATTCAGAGAGTTGTACGAAAATCCGATCTGCACCATTTTTATGAGCATACTTTTCTTTGTCTGAGAAAATAATTAAAGAAAAAAATTTAAGCTATTTTTGGGAAAATTTTTAAATGTTCTTGAGACGTCAAGTAAATATTCCTCAAAAATAAAAAAAATCCGTTTCAAATTCAAGGGGCCGTGTTGTCACCCTTATTTATCGGAGGCCATCAATTTTGGAAAAAAATCCTGCTTAATATTTTGCTGCAAGCTTTATTTACAGACATACAGTTGGTCAACGCCGTAAACCCATTCTTTTTATATCAAGGGCACACAAAACGTTGAATTTGACGTGAAAGAGGTAGAATTTTTACGTGTAATGTAGAAACGTGTTAGAGATAGTAATTTACTACACACAGTTAAAGGAATAATCCACTTTTTTGGTATTCCACTAACGAGTTTTTCTCTCAAACAATTTGCCGTAATAAACAGCTTTTTGCTGAAACATTGCAATTCTTTCTCCATACCACATATGTAGAATACGAGAAAATATAATGTTCAAGAAAAGGTATTTAACCTTTATCTGACGTTTCCTTTAATGTAATTTCTCCATAAACTAAATAATTTGAACAAAGAGTCTTAAGTCTAAATGAGCATTCTACATTACTGAGAATAGTAAGAATAGACAATACTATTGAGCAAATATTTACAAAAGATACGGTTAAACGGTAAAAAATAAGTCACAACTATAGCAAAAATACGTGCAACATCTCACACTTGGAACTCCTATGGCCACCGTAATCCAACAATTGAAAACAGTTTCATTTTTCAGAAAAAGATTCGTACCTCTGAATCACCTATACTGAAAATACTGGTCAAAGGCAGAGTACAAACCTAAACCATCACAAACAAAATAATGGATCGGTAAATCGGTAAAAAATATAATTAAATAAATATACCTTGACCATGGGTAAAAGAAAAACGTACATTTGTCGCTTAGATCTCTCGTATACCACACCGGGCAGTGTTAAGCGGGAGTGACACGACATGAACCGCCACGCTGTCCGAGCATTCTGTTCGCGAGCACCTCAGCAGCGGTGCGTTGCTCGTGTGTGTATGTGGAAGCGGCATAATCGCTGGGGAAGTGGCGTCATGATGCGTTGTTCGCTGACGCTCGCGCGTCCATCTGTCCCGGCTGATCTCGTCTATTCCCAACAGTCCATGCGCCAACTCCCTCCCGTAGGCCTGATCCATCTGTCACCGGATGTCCATTCTCGTTGGACGGACTGTCCACCTCCAGCACTCCTGACACCGGCGTCCCGGTAAATATGCGGTCCGGAGAGAACACGGGGGGGGGGGGATGGATGTTCCAATGAATTTTGATGTTTGAATCCAATGCCGCAAATTTTATGTGTCCGTTGCGATTGGGACTGAAATACACTAGCAAATAGAAATACTTTCGAAGCTGATCTATCTATAAAATCTATTTTCATTTCGGGGAGAAGAAAAACGTACTGAAGCGACGAACACAATTATTTAACGCGCCACTGAAACTAGTTGTTAGAGGACAGCGTTACGAACTGAATGATTTTGAAATTGTAAGCGATATTTCTCCATTACTAATAATGAGGTATCAGATTAATAATTACATGTGGCACAATTAAATCGGGAATTAGATAAAGAGAGACTTCAATGTTTCAATATGAACGATGACTCACTTTCAGAGGCAATAACCGAATGAGGTGGATCAGGGAATCAACTGATATATTTTATATATTTATTAGGTCAAAAAACAGTAAAACGTGTATATGACGTATAGGGTAGTATATTCATCTATTATTAATATGATTATTATTATTATTATTTATTATTATTATTACTATTATTGGAGAGGATATAACTGTAGTGCCTCTGAACGGGAGGTCTTTAAATTTGAATCACGACTGTGGTAGGATTTTCGGCTCTAGCTACAGAGGTCCAATTTTGTCGCTAACAAAGAATTTGCGCTATTCAATACGTTTTTTCCCGGACATGTGTGTGTGTGTCTTCTCTCGCATTTATGGCCAGCTCTCTGATGTTCCCATAACGTCCAGCTCTATTCTTTTAAATTTGCTTTCATGAAAAAGTATATACTTAGAAGTCCTAATCATAAATAATGGGATTCTTAATTAGACAAAATGTACGTTGTGACGCACATTTATTTGATTTGGCGATATACTAATTCGATGTCATTAATCAGAATATCAATCCGCACTTAAACATGATTGATTTCCAAGCTCTTTTAATTGGAATATTTTCGCGTTACTAACAAAACATTTGTTTTTGATTTTATACTAACATTTTTATGATTTATAAGCTAGATGTGGCATCCAGTTATTGAAATTCAAAACGTTTTCTACGTCAGCAAACAGACCAGAAACTAAGAGAATAAGTTAATGTAAATTGTAGTTAAAAAGAGTAAACATAATCTCAGCGTACCTCAGTTAATAGAACGGTTGGCGATCCGTTGTGGGGTAACGACGGCTACTCTCGAAGTCCATGACCTTTGAAGCTCACCCTTCGAAGAGAATATAGATGTCATAGATGTCACGTTCTTGCGGCCTTGTGATCACCTTTGCTGCTCCAATCACACAAAAACACATCGTCCCTCTTTCAGACTCACAAGAAGTATTTTGAATACAAGAAAGTAATTTTTTCATGATGTTCAGTTATTTCGATAGTCATTTTCATAGTTCATGACTAAATACTTTTAACTACGAGGCCGAGTTTATGATAATTAACATCTTTTGTAATAAACAGAATTGTCTGTTAGCTGATTGATATTTGATAGTTTTTTAGAGTAAATTTCCCTTTGTCAAAACTATTTTTTCCACAACAGAAGCAAACTTTCTGCACTGAAATAAAATGAATGATACTTGAAGTTCACGATAACTGCATTTCAACACAAAAACAATAAAAATATAGTTCTTGAACTGCATTTTAATTGCACAATTAGCGAATTTTCACGTTGCACACGATTATCGATTTTTGTACAAAATTTCAGTCTACAATAAATCACGCACGATCTTGCAGCCACTACACTGCTTGCGAACAGCTAACCACAACTGATTTTCGCAGCTCTATTCACCTCTGCTGTTTCCTTTCCTTCAGATGGGTAGCCCCCTACAAACACGCCACTTGCGCTGCGCAGGCATCTCGCAATCATTCCCAATTAAAAACATTTTCGGCCTTCTGATTGACGTAGATACAATAATTTTCCTGATTCTAAATAGTTACAATGTACACATAGGGTGTAATAATTATTAATAAAAATTATATAAGCATAAAAATAAACAAGCATCACAACAAATTTAAAAAAATCTTATTGTAATAATGACAATAAATTATAGTACATGTTGATAAAAATAATATAATGAGCATAGAAAACAGAAACATCACAAAAACTAAAAAAAACTTCTTATTGTAATAATGACAATATATTATTGTTTGTTGTACTTTTCACTCCATTTATTGATCACATTTCTTTTAATTGTTTTTCACTTAATTCCAATATCTACGTCTCTCACTTTTCTCAGAATTACTTGTTACTACACTTCAATTTAATCCCAATTATCTCTTATTATAAATAGTAATTAAATATAACATCTCATTGATCAAATAACTTGTAATAGGTCTAACAAATTTCTAAAAATTATCCTATTTTAATAAGGTGACTCCCCAAGGTCACGAGCCGGAAGGAGAGGGGACACTGCCATTCGCTCGGGAGCTTCAATACCAAAACTTTAAGTCGTAACGGAACTCTCGATTGGTTGACAGTGATCCCTTTTCCCTCCAGCTCCTAAACTCAAGGTGTCACTATGCTTAAATCGGTCATTAGACAGCTGCAATGCCTACTGTTTGTTATTTGTACTCTATCCGCAGCGTTTCATCTTCGATGGACTGACTCACAAGCCAGAGTAGACCTTCACGGCTTCGCTTCGACTCTCAAGGAAGGGATAGATGACAAATGACAAATGATAGCATTGCTGAATGAAGTTATCTGCGTAAGCAACACACTGGAAGTTTATTTCACGTTGATATTGCTTTTCAAACTCAATGTCATGATATAATCATAATATCATGTTATAATGCTTTACAAAACTTCATGTACATGGAAATGTAATTAAATGATATTGTACAGATTTTCTCTCGAAACAATGGAAAAAGAAGATTGTCATTATTTCTAATTATTAAATTTGGCATTTTGTATTAATTCTCAATTCAAACAATTTTTTAATATTTAAAATACCAGTTATAATTTAATTTATTTCACTTGCTGCATTTTGTAGGAGAAATACACAATATTATTCACAGTATTTATGCCAGTCTACGGTCAATATCAGTTTACATTTTCATTTTATTTTTCAATGAATATGTACTCCTTATTTTGACATTTCAATTTAACGGTGTCTTCTACTTCACACGTTACTCTAGAAATTGTATCTCAACAAGTTAATTTACAATTTCCGGGTGTCGGAACCTCCAATTTTTCGACCGAATTCTTTCCCCTCGTGACGTCATGACAAGCACAAATGTATTATTCTGGCCCGCCAACTAAAGAATTTTGTTTTAAATGTTCTCAGTCGAGCGAAATCGCTTCGTAGAGGTCTCTAGCCAGCACCATCACTCCCGCCCATTATAATGCGAGATTTCTGCGCTTCCTAAATTGAATATGGTTTTTTTTCACTGCAGATTTGCAGTTCTAGTATCAATTTATCTATTTTTCAACGACTGCAAATGGTGCCGAAACGAATTTTCTTTGGGAAGTAGACATTGCAATCTTTAACCCTTTTTAGAAAGACTCAATTTTTCAGGTAAGTTACCTGCGCAACTAATGGTCGAAATATTTTCGAAGTCTGCATACTAAGTGTTTGAATTCTGTTGATCTTTCAATATCGTCACACTCCCCATCATCTTGGGCGGAGCAGCTCCCCACCGAGATGTGTTCCTTTTCCATCAGCATTCTAAGATATATCAGTATCGTCGTACGTATAAGGATCCTCATTCATACATGGCATTTCCCTTTTACATTATCGCCTTAATACATTTACGTAGGTAATAGCAAGTATTGTAATGCTGCGGCGGAAATTGGGGATTTTTTACTTATTCATATTGTCGGAACCTAGTGACAAAAGAGTGGATAAATATTGTCCCTCTACTGAATGACTACTTGGCGCAATAGCCCGTTACGGTCCAGGGCCCAACAGCAGCGTCCCAGCCTTGCGGCCACGGGTTAAGGGGGGGAGGGTATGTGTGGCTAGCACGTAGACATCTCTATGCCGTACTCTTGTCTTCTCAACCTGACAAGTGAGTTTTCTCATCGTCACACAGCAACATATACTGAGACATAGTAAGGAAAAAGCACACTACAATCTTGCCCTGCCTGAAATCGAACCCGGGATCGCGTCATGAAAAGCAAACACGCTGACCAATGAGCTACTCACGAGTAAATTTTGTCCATACATATGGTAAATAACTTCCTCATATCACTTTGTGAAGCCAAAATCCACGTTTAGTAGAACCCTCATACCGACATATCGATTGACCCCAAAAGTTGTGTCTGTCTGCGGTCAACACTAGCGTTCAGACGATTTCATTCAAAATTGATGTTCTCTGTTCTACTTAGACGAACGCGAGACCCTCCGAGTTTGAAACGGATTGATTTTTGAAAATACTTTACATTAAGCTTTCACAACATTATTTAAATTTTCTCAAAAATCGCTCCAAATTTTTTGATTAAAAGTTTTCCTTGTACAACGCAAAAGATCTTAAAAATGGTGCAGGTCTCCTTTTCGTTTAAATTTCTGAATTTTACGAAATTGAGTAAGTTAAAAATAATGGGGAAAAACCCTAGATTTTTAAGCGTCAGGAAGGTTGAATTTATCCGTGTGACTGGTTATGTAGCACTAACGCGTCTAATGCGTCGACACGAAGGGCCTGAGTTCGAATTTTGGCTCAGAGAAAAAGTGCCGGTATTAAACACTTTCGCCAGTTCGAGTTTATATAATCTTGCGTTGACGTTAGCAATAATGCGATAAAGTATGTGCTGATATTAGCTCCCAATAGTTGAATGAAGCTGTGGCATGGCTGGTTTGTCACGATATAAATAATCAAAAAACCGTTAGAAGACTTTATTTGAGGAAGAAGACAAAGTATATCCAAGTTTGGTAAAAAATGGTGTCCATTTTTTAGTTTAGACATTTTCGCCGTCCTTCTTCAATTATAATATTAAAGATATACCTTTTGGTAGTGAAAATTGTTGAAAATGAATCTTAAAAGAGGTCGTGAGCAATTTTTTTTAAAATGTGAATAATTTTTACTTAATTGTGAATAAAAAAGTCAATTTTAAAAACTAACATTTTCTCAAAATATATTCTTTTATTTTCTTTGAGTTTTTCCTCATATAGGGCAAACAAAGCTTTAAAATGGCACAAATATAGTTTTCGTGGAACTCTCTAAATTTCCGAAAATTAAAAAGTTACGAGGAGAGAAAATATGTGTGGTTGAAACACCTATTTTTTTACATGATACTCTCTCACCAAATGAGAGACTTATGAAACTTGTCAGTTGTGTTTTAGGATGTCAACTGGATTATTCATTTCTACAGTCCCCCCTTCCCTTGCAGGCGCTCCTTAACTCACTCTTACACTTGGGAGCGTGCGAGGCTCATATAGATGTTCACTTCGTGATGTGCTCAATGGTTGGCGATCGATAACAGCCAACGTACGGTTAAGTCTCTGAAACGGGAATTCAAAATTGTAAAAGTTCGAATTATGAGTCGTGCACCCCTTCACATCACTGAAAATCAAAAATAAATATGAAGCAGGAAGACTCCAGAATCGATAGATGTATACAAAAATATTCTTGGGAATTTGAGAAATATTGTGCGAAATATGAAAGGTGACACTTCTGGTATATCTAGTCGGCCTTGATGAGGAGGTAAGGCGGAAATGGTGAAACATTCCCGGTTCCAAGCGTTGTATGTGAGAATCTTGCCTCATAATGAATGCTGCTGGCTTGTTTCGAACATTTTGTGACAAGGCTATATCAGAGTAAATAACAACGAAGTAATAGTAACGAATTTTTTACAATATTTTTGGAAGAAAACTGGTCTATAATTTCTTAACATTTTCCCTTCACCGGAGGAACGCACCTTCTAACCCCGAGGATATCTTGTATCACTCGTTACATCGCGGTGTTTATAGTTCCTTAACCTTGATACAGATAAGTATTAATTAGGCTGTTTTTTTGTATTTGTCTGACACAGCGTACATAGCCATTTTACAGAACAGTTTGGATTACATTCAGTACGTATGCACACAATATTACATTGTATCTGTATCAATCAGTTGGTTCATTATTTACAAGACATAAATGTTTTAAATAACAGCTTTATATATTAAAAAGAATACAAATTACACACAACGTTTCGGAAACAGTTGGTTTCCATCATCAAAAAATTTTTTTATTTGTTACCTGATGATGGAAACCAACTGTTTCCGAAACGTTGTGTGAAATTTGTATTTTTTTAAATATATAAAGCTGTTATTTAAAACATTTCTGTATTGTAAATGATGGACCAACTGATTGATATTTATTAAAAATATAGACAGAAACGGAAAATATTAAAAAAATATTAATTACAATAATACATTGTAACAATAAGGAGGATGACGCCACTGGGCTCCTCGATGGGAAATCGGGATGGAGTGGTTAGGATTTATTGCTCGGTGTGGATGAAATCGTGGAGATAACGGGGCTTATGATGTGGAGAATATGCTAATATAAATGTATAATTAAAGTTTATGAGTGTTTTTTGTTGATATGCGCTTCTAAGTACCAAATGGGAACATTTGGTTTGAGAAGTTCCTATAGCGCAATGAAAGGTTATAAAAAAATGGCTCCATTTCTTTCATGTCACTGAAGCAGCGACAAGTCTTGAAACTATACCACTGGCGTACTCGACTGTCAACTGGGTCATTGAATTGCATCACAGCATCTTATGTCAGTCTGAAAGATCACCCAGCAGCCCGCCCTCCGCGATTCCACCCATCCACTTCGGTAGCGGGGGAGACGTTTATGGATGTTGGTTTCGTGAGTTGCTGAATAGTAGGCGTCCGTTACCAGCCGACGTACTCTCACAGTTTGCAGCGCCCGCGCCGGGGTTATAGGTCACCTGCGGATACAGAAGCAGCTAGCCGCGCCTGCAGAGGTAACTACTGCAGACCTCCTCATTAATCATCCTACCTTCACCCTTGGGGGTGTCAAACTTTGTCCCT
This sequence comes from Acheta domesticus, assembly GCA_031308135.1. NCBI lineage: Eukaryota > Metazoa > Arthropoda > Insecta > Orthoptera > Gryllidae > Acheta > Acheta domesticus. The sequence continues at coordinate 156,155,673 of JAHLJT010004567.1, forward strand.
CACTACCCTCCCGGGTAGCTCACCAAACACCGACGAAACACCGAGCACCGCCCGAAGGCGGGCTCGCCGCGCTTGCTTCGCGACTCGACAAGCCGCGATAAAACTCCGCGCTGAAGTCTGCGTAATAATACGCATAAATTATTGCGTTAATACTTTTAAAACATTCTGCTTTGGGGGAAATACTCATAGTCGTGTACGGCGCACGTTGAAAATTTCCTAGAATTTTACAATTCGGGCTCTAGCGTTTTATGGATTTTTGTGGTATTCATTGTTTGTGGAAATATAAAAGTTTGTTTGCTTGCTAAACGAGGGCGTAAATAAATTATCTTTCTCTGAAGTAGGTTGTAAAGGGATATTTGGGTAACAATTTTTGATCATTCATTTTTGTTACTTGCTCTGTGGAATGCTAAGGATTTTTTTAAATTTGCAGTCATTGGAATTAGTGTACATTAAGACTTTATAAATTGAAATTGAACATCCTTACTTTGGCTTCTGAATTTTTGACATCAAGTTTTAAGATATCTCTTGTCAGACAATGATTTTCTTTCATGAAAACATCCATAAAATTATGTCGGCTAAGTGCAGTTACAAAAACCAAGTCACCTTTAGAATTTTCAATCCACTGGAATGCATATTTTACACAAATCATCTAGGAATATCTGTAAAATAAGTGAATTTCACAACATTGACGTAATATCTGCAATACATTGCAAATATTTTGCCGGATACTCACCCAGTGGTGTGACGCGTTACGACGCTTGCCCAGAAACTTAAAGAGTAATAGTAAGTGACTTCTACAAACACTTAATGAAAAAAACATTATTTATTACAAAACATTAGTTATTTATAAAAAATTGCGAATAAAATAATGAACACAAATCCACTGAGGATAGTTAATTCATAAAATTTAGTGTAATATTGGTTTATATTATCTATTGTTTCATTTCTAAGAATGAAGCTTTTTACGTAAAATTTACCAAAGAATTTACAAAATAATTTACTATACAATATATTAAACGTTTTACAATATTTTCCGAGTACTAAATCGTTTACGAATGACTTCACATTTGTAGACATTTCCTCACAAACCCTGAATCATCTTATTTTCATTTGAAACATATTATGTCCCAATGTGACATTCCGCAAAGTACTTCCTAACTCACAAATCGGCACTTAAGCGTTCAAAACTTTCTATAGCACATTATATTTTCGTCACGTAAACATACTTGCTGTTTGCTTCGTTCTAATGGCCGTCGCAGTCGACTTTTCATACGAACACAATCGATCCTCTGGCATCGGGAACTGTGGCGGCGCGTGCGGGCGAGCGGGTGGCAGAGCGCGTAATTCGCTGCCTTCCGAAGACAGGTCGATATTGACCGCGGGGCCGCGTCAAGACTGCGCGACATCGTTCGAGGAAGTGACGTGCTTCGAGGCAGGCCGGCACCGCGTACGAGGCTGCTACAAAGAACTGACATGTGGTTTGGAAAATTCGGGTGTGCTTGCGGCTGAAGTTGCTGTAAAGTTGATTGTTGGTCGACAATGTAGTCGATGAAAATGTTTTTTTATAGAATATATACATCCCGTTGTTGAGGTGGGCCATTGCCAGAAGATGAACAGTAGTGTAGTATATGAAGAAGTGGATTATTGTTCAAATCAAAGTTACGCAAATACTGGTACTCATAATGATGTAAGAATATTTTATAAGAAGATATTTTAGAAGAAGATATTTTATTGTGTCGAACAATTAAACGGCGGCAGCAAGCATGTCACTATTAATTAATACTTCTATCTCGATTTTGGTAAAAGTGTGTTGTTCGGGCAAGCAAACTGTTTATTTCGTAATTTTGTTTATTTATAAGGTCAATATTTATGTGCGCACATCTCGCTTAGCGACAAGATTCAGCACAATTTAATTTACTGTAAAATCAATGTCTATGTATTTGAAGCCATTTCCCAATCGCTCTAACCAGATGACTAGCTAAGATAACATCGCCTGTTACGCAGCTCCAAGCTCCAATAGGCATTTCCCAGTACATTAGTCCATGTCTCACCAACATAATGTTTCTAAGAACTGTTGCACCACGCAATCATTTTCAATAAGTTAATTTGTACCATAATAATTTGTAAAATTCAAAACTCTTTACAAACGTATAATTTACTTGAATATCCTAGTTTTAAATCTGCTACCATTTAATTGTCTACGCGCTGATAGGCCCTCGCCAGTAACCGGCGCGAATAACTGACCACATCACACTCGACGCTGTGCTACAAAGTTAGTCCAGCGATTTCAGTCACAGAGAGCAGACTGGCGTCTCTCTCGCTCGCACACATATATTCGTTATTTGGCTAAGTTTTTGTACCGGTATTTGTTTGGTATTGCTAAAAAACACGGAAAACTATAGATCAGAGCTAGCGGCTCCTAGGATTCTCCTCTAGACAGTAATGTAGGTAGTTAAAAAAACTGTCGACGTCTGAATTCGAATCTTAGGACCATCCCGCCAGCAACGCTCCTAGGGAACAGCAAGTCTGAGTCAACACAGGGGGAAAAGGACATCACAGGTACGACAACAAAGGGGGCCTTTAACATTTTCAGCCAGGAAGAAATGTTGTCCGACCGAAGTATTGACCTAGTGCTGGAAACGTCATAACGACTGTGCTCCATTGTTCGGGAAAAAACATGAGCCGTAGGAAAAGTCGGCACCGAGAACCAGTTCGCTACAAATGGACGCAAGATTCCATCGTGCAGTTACGTCTCCCTCATTTGACACATCTTTTGAGATGCTGAGATTGGGAATCATTCAACCACCGGGTCTAAAGTGCAAGGACAGATTGATTGCTTGATGTTTCCGCAAACGTCAACTTATTTGATCATTAGTACTGCTAAAGTCACTTTATCCCTGGAGGGGGCTATGCTCGCCTCCCGCTGGATGGTGAGATATGGTATCGAAGTACATGTGGGCATCTTGTGGGGTATTTCTTCCTCCAAGAACCTCCCACAACGGGATTTCTTCCTCCAAGTACCTCCCAGCCGAGACAAGTCTAAGCTCTCGACTGCTCATTCAACATGTGTGATAGTGTAGTACATGTGTGCATGTGTGTGTAAGGAGAGAGGACAGGACAAGAAGAGGAAGGAAATACCGCGCGCGTTCCGCATCCCCGTTGATAAGGTACTGCTATGGCATTCATCTCGTTTTGATTCATGAAACTACGCAAATCTATCGATTAGTTCAGCTGGCTGTTAGAATTTCCCCCCACATAGCGTCTAAATTCGACCTAGCTATCTGTTGTTGAAAATTCGTCACAATCTGGACTCACTCGAAACCTAGGACTTTCAGTTAAGACTCGCTGCAGAGACATTGGCAGTTCTGGGTCTAAAATAAACATAGCCGGTAAGTGAAGATGGACTGACAGTAAGAAGCTCGGTTTGAGTCCAGTTTTTAAATATTTCATCACGGTTGGCCAGCACACTCAACCCCCAACATCTGAAGAGTGTTCGGCTGGACTAATATGGATGTCCAATCAGTCTTCCTATACGATCTGCCAGTGTGAAAAAAGTAGAGAAAAAGGCAGAGTGTGCACAAACGAGGACACTGAGTTAAACGCGGGTATTAACTTTCAGGACAGTTTCAGCGGCGGCGAAGAGAGACATAAGATGGATGCCATAAAATCAAAGTTTGAAGATTTGTTGAATTGTTTGATGAATTATAATTGCACAGTAAGATGTTTTGGTGGAGGATAATGCGTAAAAATCATTCAGGCATCTTTCGTACTCTTTTCTGCGGTAGTTTTTAGAGAGATTGAGAACAAATCAAGTTTGTGACCAAGACCCGATTTTCAATTTTTCCTTTTGACGACAAATTTCGGAGTTTAGCGAACTCCCTCATGCCCACAGGTATTTCTAGGGCAAAAACGTCACGTGTGCATGCACGCGTTCGTTAAAATTCCCGTAATAGATCCTCAAAGGAAGACTGTGAATTAAGTCATATCTCATGGTTATTCCCACGTCCTTCAACGATACAACACATTTCAAGTGGCCACTATGTACACGGTGGAGCGCTTTTGTATTCCTTTTCATGTACATCTTGATGATGAAGTAACCAAGAATATACATATGTGATGCCATAAATTTGGTATATAATATTATTCAGTCAGGTGAGACAATAAAGCACATTTTAGGGTAATAGCACACCAAGAAATAGAACTTCAAAAAGAAGAATAGAAACAAAACGCAAGATGAGTAAATCTGTGTGGCGAGATACACACCTACGTGTTATGCTCAATGATGTGAACAAACTTGTCTTATGCCATTTTTCTATTAAATGTTTTATTCCTGAACCACCGTTTATCATCGCTTTCTTTTTCCCAAGATATGAAGCAGCTTATGTGAAAGGAAGGTCGAATCAGTAAATATTCTGAAGCATTACGTTATGCTATATTCAGATACGAACATAGGTCAATTTATGAGTTGCAATAAATTTGTGAATAGGCATGAACTCGGGCACAGTTAACGAATCAGTGTGAGTGCGCGTGGCATTATCGTGCAATGGTGTTCTGGCTGCGACAAGACTCAGTAAACTCTTAAATCTCAGACACCCACTAGTAAAAGTGGTTCTTTCAGAGTATGCATAGTATGCTAAAAGTTCAATATTTTAGCAATACTGCTAAAAGTGAGATGATGCTAAGTGTTTAGCTTCAGATAAACCTGTGAATGCAAAAAAGAAAACAAAGTACTTTCGTCTGACCACATCAGCCACTACTCATCTAGGTAAAAGGGATTTTATTTTGCTAGTAGGATTGCATTACTCGGCGTATCGGTCTCGTGTCGCAACATTTCCTTCTAGCAAAATAAAATGTCACTTTTACCACACGTATCGTACGTAACAATAAAACTGTTTCCATGGGATCCGTACTTAAGAGGTCAAAATGGAGAGGAATTTATGTTATTTATTTATTGGTAAAATAATGAGAAATATGATGTTAGTTTCTTCTTCTTTGGTCCTGTTCTTCCACAGACGGAAGTTATGTGACTCATCTAGATGGCTTCCACAGTTTGTTTCAGTCTTCTCGTTTTCCTGCCTTCCGCATTGCTTCTTCTAGGCTCGTACCAGTCTTGCATTGGTCTATCCATCTCCTAGCTGGTTTTCCTTGGTCTCTTTCCTTCTACTTTTTCTTGAATTATCCGTTCCTCAAGTCATGCTCTATTCCTCTGGACGTTGGGTCCCAGGAATCTCAATATTCTTTGTTTGCAGATGTCCGCCAACCTCTGTTGAATGTTTAGTCGGTTTATGATTGAGAGGTTTAGTTGTTTTTTGTCTCCATGATACTCTCAACAATTGATGGTAGGCCCACATTTCAAAGGCGTTAATTATTTTTACATCTGCTGCCTTAAGAGTCCAAGTTTCTGCTCCATATAACATCACAAAGAAGGTTAAAGTCTTGAGTAACTTAGTTTACTATTTCGGGATATGTGGTCATCTTTCCAAATTGGGGTAAGCCTACTCACTGCCTAATACAATTTGTCTTCTTATTTCTTCGGATCTGAATCTCCATCGGCCTGAACTAAGGAGCCAAGGTAAATAAATTCTGTCACATTTTCATAGTATTTTAGTGCGTAGTGCGTTTGTTGATGGCAGATCTTGTCCTATGTCCACTATCATCACCTTAGTTTTGGTCCTATTAATAGTCAGCCCGTACTTGTTTCTCGTCTTCTCTATTCGTTTTATCAATTGGATCATTTCCTCTTCCGAAGTTGCTAGTATGGTATCATCAGTAAATAGTAAGTTGTTGATCCTTTCATCTCCAACTTTAATTTATTACACCTCAAATGATTGACCTTGTATGTTACTCGTGTCAAACACACACACCCTGAGATGATGAAGCGAAGCGAAATACTTTGTGAGAACTAATTGGTAGGGATGTTACAGTGAGTGCTATCGTGAAAGATAAAATTGTGGAAAGAGAGTGCAATGATTACGATACATTTATAATTCATTCCCATTCTGTGAAATATTATAAACGTTCATAAAGTTTGTAGAATGTGTGTTCAGATAAATGGGGATAAAAGGAATTAATATTTGCAAGCATTACCTAAACCGCAGACAGTGACAAATAAATATGTAACTACATTCCCTATGCAATATAAATTACCCTTCACTTTGCGCAACAAACGGCGCCATTATTCAAAACAAAGGAACATTTTTTCCTTGTTTACATTTAAGCGTCCTTGCTTGGCATGTTCCAACTCGGTTGTTGCAACCAACCTTCTGAAATTTATTAATATTGAAAGGTAATATACGTATCTGAAATATAAAATATTAGTTTATGTTTTATGCATAAATTCTTGGGCAAATGTTCATCATATCAAAGGAAATATCTCTTCCTTAAGGAAGTACATTCAGTTTCTTGCTATTATGATAGCTCTAAAACCTCCTTTCCAGGAGACCTTTTTTTAATACAAACCAAAAGAAAACACACCTTTTTGTTCTCGATTGATTATCGTAACATATTTATCGTGACATATTATCGTAACAAATTTGATACAGTTCCTATATCAAATTCTACATGATCAATACTGACCAATGATTTTCTATGATTCTGGGAAATAAACTCTTAGAAAAAATCGGAAAACTCTTAGGTAAAGAAATTCAATAATTCATATAATAGAAGTTCAAACTAGCGATATTTAAATTTCAATTGGGTAAAAGTTACCTCAATGGACATGCGCTCTGATTTGAGTTTTCCTTTTCACATCGAATTATTTTAGGATAAATTCTGTTCTTTTCAAGGAAAAGAAAATTTAATAAAATCTCATCGATTAAAATGATCCTTTAGATTCATAACATCACAAATAAACTCTGACAATTCTTAGTTACTATCAAGAACTTCAACTCTTATCCAAGGGTCTGCTGAACAGAACACAACAATTACAAGCAGTGATGCTAATACACGTCGCGTCGTTCGAAACACGCCGTCATATAAACGACGGCGATGTAGATCGAGGAGCAGCACGTGTGTAGGCTTGCCACTGTGCCTGAATGAACTTCTTCCACGATTTCCGTACCGTGGAATGAAAAATAAAACGTTGTGAAACAGAGGAAAATTAACCGTCAAACTTAATATCTCCACAGGAGAATGATTACAACAGGCAAGTTTAAACTCCTGTAGCAATATCTCTCAGATACAAAGAAGGGAAAATGTTTATTGTCAGTATTTTTAAGCTGTATGTGCTTTAATTACAATACAAATATTTTGCCTGTCTTTATATTTCACTAAATTGAAGGTGGCAAGGAAAATAATAATAAATTATCGTATGGAAATCTACATGTAATTAGAAAGGCAATGTCAAAGATACTATCATTTTGAGAGTGCAAATACGGTAAGATTATCAATATTATTCAACAGAAGGATATCAAAAATTTAGTGTGCTTGCAAGATCGCGAGAAACGCTTAACATTATTTTGGGAACTCTCCCTTAACTCGCAAGTACGCGCGCAAAGTACATGAGTGACCAAGCTCTGTTTCGGAGCCCACGGTGCGTTTGTTTCTTTTCTTTCAAGAGAAGCACATGTTTCTGTTCTTTCAAGATTCTCAATACCTTTCATGAAAAGCTTCATGCGTGTAATTGCCAGCTTAACTTTCCACCGCTTCCGATTCCTTCCGAAACAAATTCCGTCGTAAAAGAAATGTGATGTGACGTAGGGTCACTCAGTCACCCCGCGTCTCCTTGGTTAGGCCTCATTCACATTGCAAACTCAAACGTAACGTAAAATTACTGTAAAATTTACACGTAAAAATATGCGTTCACAATGACTAACGTAAGCCGGAACGCCTGTTTTGCCTGAATCAACCAAAATTCAACGAATTGAAACTTGATCGATTCGTATCTAGCATGGTGGAAAGATCTTTTCACCATGGTGTCTAGCTTTTTCTGCGACTTTTCTATCGATTTGTATTCATATATATATATATATATATATATATATATATATATATATATATATATATATATATATATGCGAGTAGCTGTTGTAGTAATGCTCACATCTCCTTCATCTTATAAGTGAAGATTCTCTAGTACCAAATTCTCAAGTAATTCGAATATAATTAGCTATGTCAAGTCAAAGTCACAACAAGTTACAATTAAGATATTATTACAATAAGGAAATAAAATAACCACAAAGTACCTGAACACAATCTGAAATTGACCTTCTTCCACGCTGCTCTCTTTTTGGCCTTCTGACATAAACTTAACGTAAAAGCTAGGTGCTTGTGAACTCTTAAGTTTACGGATTTACGTGTATGGTTACGTCAAGGCGTTGTGAACGACCTCGCTCTCATTTCTAGTTTTTGCGGCTGCGTTACGTTTGCGTTTACGTTTAAGTTTAAATTGTGAATGAGCAGTTCAGAGCATTTGATGATTCAAAAGCACAAGCGGTTTTACAACATGCACACATCATGGTAAACGTATTTAGTTCCTTTTATTGAATATAATGTATTTAAACTATATTAATTTGTAAGTTAATTTTAATTTCCTCTCTTGTACAGAGCCATTCTGTTCATTTCTGTTTATTCTAAAATAAAAGATACTTGGTGAAACACACATTTAGTGTTCTGAAGCTGAACAACGCGCTAGGCGAGTTCCTGCTAACGAGGACTTACTGTAATTCACGGTTTTCTTTCCCTTTTTATTGGGGGATGACTGTGTTACTCGCGTCTCACATAGGAAACATGCTGATTATTACGCTACCATATTTGTATCACATTGTGATACATTTACATTACATTATTTATGTTATTATACTTTAGTATTTTAAAATACTTTCTTGCTGGAGAAGAGTTCGCAAACTAGTTTGTAGCGATCCTGAGCTCGCTCAGTCACTATTTGGCGATAAGAAAGACCTTGTCTGCGTGCTTCGCCGCGCGATTACGTAACCCGTCGCCTTATCAGCGGTCGCTGGAGGGGTGGCGGGGGGAAGACAGTTGTTCCCTCCCCTACGCGGAAAAGAAGGGGTTGTAACGGCGGTGTCTGGAAAGTGCGCAGAATGTTTCGAGAAGCGGCAGCGTGAGGTAGCAGCGTGAATTTGGAAGCTGATGGTGTGGGGCCGCGAGCTCCAGTTAGCGAGAAAGAGGTTTGGCCCAGTGGTGGCTAAATTCACACCGCAGATGCGCGTTCGACGAAGGCATCTGGTTTTGGAGTAAGACGTGGTTACAGAGAGAACCCGTGCTTAGGCCCAAGACAGAGCGTCGGCAGCCGCATTAGTTCGCTGTGAGTTGTGCGCTGGTGGCGAACGCCACGGTCATCGAAATAAGGTCGGTGTTAAAGACAAAACAATTTTATATGTGATACTATAAAAAGTAATGAGAATTTGGAAGCAATTGACTGTAGAATGCAGGTTGAAGTGTTGTTCCTGTAGTTCACTGTCAGATTGTTTAATATTTTTTTTGGCCATTAACACTCTTGCATAATGTATGATATACCCGACCATTGATATTTCCATAATCATTGTGGACTATTTTCAAAAGATATTTGAAGTAGTGTGTCTTTCTAAGGGGAGAACATCACTTATTTATGATAGAATCTTGTCATGTTAATACACTACAAGTGCAGTTTCTGTCTTTAAATCAAAAAGAACATTTTGATGATAGTGTAAAATCCAAATCAAGTTAGAAACAATTTGGGTTATTTATGAACAAATAAAAGGTTATAAAAGTATATTTGCTATGAACTGTTGAATTTAAGTGAACTTAAATATCTTGCAATATTTATTGAAATTTGGATGCCTGTTGAGTAAAAATACAACATATTTTTAATTTCAACCAAAGGTGTAGGTTGTAATAAATGTTTCACGTTTATGGTGTAAACACACATGTTTAGTTTTTTTTGCAATTTCTTTTGAATATTCTGTGTTTTCAAAACTATGTTTATTCATTTTAATTGTACACAACATATGTCTTTGTAATTGAAGTGAATTGTTTTGCAAGAAACTACTATGTATGCTAATGCAGTGTATGTTGAGGAAGGGTTAATTGCAATTTTTGTAAACAGAAAGTGCTGAGGCATTTTGTCATCCGAAATGCCTGTGCTCTACCCTCTGATGTACTATTATGTGTACTCATCTCCCCAGAGATATCTTTGATTCAATTTGTTTGATTTCAATTTATTTTTGTCACAGAAGATGTTGCTGCGATGCTAGTTTGTGCCAACTTTGAAATTCATAATTTCTGCAGTTGATTTTTCCTCAAAAAGTTTTTTTTTACGCTGTTCAGTGTTGTATTTTTCTTTGTTCATTTGTTTATCTGTGCATGTTAGGTAATTTTGCAATTTGTGTTTCTTTTTTTTTGAGATTCTATTATATTAATGTTTGTGGCTTTCAACTTTGTGTTTTTTTTCAAAATTTCAACAAGAGCCAAATTACCCACGAAATTTCCCCACGGCCGACCTACACGAACGGTCACATAAATGGCGCCCAACTGGCTGGCTTGAAATTTTGAGAAATTTACACAATAGCCAAAGCTATTGGTGGTTCCAGCAGTGTTTTTTTTAGTATCTTTGATGTTTGACAAGGTTGTGTTGTGTTTGTTAAAGGTATGCATTTCTATAGATATTGTAGGTGGTAAAATACTCACTGAATAGTTAATATTAATTTTTTGTCAATTTGAACTCAAATTACGACTGGTTCATTTTGTTAGATAAAATGGCTGATAAATACAACCAAGCTAGGGATTTGGGAGATCTTTCTTCAAATGAGGATGATGGGGAGACTACAGTCAGGGAAATAGTTCAACAGGTAGAATCACCGGTTGCTACCGAAGAATATGCTACTCTTGGTACGTCGGGAACTGAATCTGCGTCTCCTCAAGATCCAACGACATCAGAAATTGACATTGATAGGGCGAATAATATGATGATAAGATTAATGTCGCAGTTTATGATTCAGATAGATGAGAAACTTAGGTCCTCGAATTCGGAATTAAAAGACAGTTTATCTTCTCAATTAAATGATAAATTAGCGGATCAATCTAATCAATTAAAAGACAGTTTATCTTCTCAATTAAATGATAAATTAGCGGATCAATCTAATCAATTAAAAGGCAGTTTATCTTCTCAATTAAATGATAAATTAGCTGAACAGTCCTGTCAATTAAATGATAAATTAGCTGAACAGTCCTGTCAATTAAATGATAAATTAGCTGAACAGTCCTGTCAATTAAATGATAAATTAGCGGATCAATCTAATCAATTAAAAGACAGTTTATCCGCTCAGTTAAATGAAAAATTTGCGGAACAATCTACTCAGTTGGAAGATAGATTAACTGCTAGTTTTAATGCGAGACTAGTTCACTTAGAACAAGCCATAATAGAAAAGACTTCGCAACTTTCATTAGAAACAAAACAACTATCTGAAAATATAGTACAGATGGAAAAGAATTTTCAAGATAGGACGGAACAGTTGTCAAGAGATCTTTCAGACAAAACTTCACAATTGGAACAAAAGTTAACCGATACGACCTCTCAAATTAGAACTGAATTAGAAGAAAAGCTGGAGGAACAGATGTTACGTTTGAATATTAATTTTGAAACAAAAGTTGATAAGGTCAAAACAGAAGTCGACAAAAACGTTTCTGATATAAGGGCAGAAATAGTAGACAACGAGCACAAAATTTTGTCGCAATTAGACTCAAGGAAACGGGAATTAGAAGCTAAGGTAAACGACCTCCAAGAGAAGATTGATGGTTTACCTGCGGGCCCTATGACTACACATCCTATGATGGTTAGCTTACCGCAAGGTTTAACTTTTGGAGCCCATGGGAAGGAGAACCCCTGCGCATTCATAAAGGCAGTAGAAAATTTTTTTACATTGTATAATCTGCCTGAAAGCAAGAAAGTCAGATTGGTTTATCAGATGCTAGTGAGTAATGCGAAAATTTGGGCGGACACTCTGGATCCATTACCGACTTCAATGGAGGGATTTAAAGAAAAGTTCTTCATGAGGTACTGGAATCACGAAACCCAGGTTAATTTTCGGTTGAAGCTTATGTGTAGTACCTGGAAAAAAGGTCAGAGCATGCAAGACTACGCTACGGAAAAGCTAGCAGGCTTCAGATTATGCTCTCCCACGATTCCAGAAAGTGAAACCGTTTGCCTTATAATTAGACATTTTCCAATAGGCATTCAGAATTTGCTAAAAAGTCAACTGCCCATGACAGCAGAAAAGTTAGTGACGCAGTTAGGTCTGTATGATGCAACTTATGAGATGTCGGGTAAGCAGGATACAACAAAACCGACAAGCATTTCATCAGCAGCCATCATACAAACTTCTGGCACTAATATGGAAAATGGAAATGTAAAGAAAAAGGGAAAGAAACACGAGATATCAGGAGATCGTGAAGACACTTCTACTCCGTCGAAAGTTGCTAAATCGGCTTATTATCAACCTGAAGCAGCTGCACAACTGTACAACGCAGAAAAGGGAAAGCAGAAAATGGGCAAGGATAATCCAACACCATCTACTTCAAAAGATCCTGGACGAGGGTTAAACTAATGAGGTTTGTCTCGTGTGGTCACCCCGAAACAAACCAAGAAATCAAGGAAGTAGAAGAGGTGACAATACAGTCTGTGACGTGTTTGCAACCATACTCAGAATCTGAAAGGATGCCGTTTACCAGTGTCAACGCAACCAGACGTAGGTGCCCGATGATCAACATAATATGCGAAGGAAAAGAAATCTCAGCATTGGTTGATACAGGGTGCACATGCTCTGTGATTGTAGAAGATCTGTTAAATGAAATCTCTAAATTGAATCCGAATATACCGCAATTCCCTATGCACAAATCATATACTGTTGGAGCGAACAAAAAGAGGTCGCGTCCAATATCTCGACAGGTCCTATTGCAGTTGACAATTGGCCTAAAGATGTATGATGTTGTCTGCATAGCAGCAAAGGAATTGCTGTATCCACTCATATTAGGGATGGATTTTCTGCACGACTACGGAGTGGTGATTGACCTATCTAGGAATGCTATACAATTCCCATTGGACAACACTGTAAACTGTAATCCAGAAGACGACGAGCAGTGCAAGGATCTTCACATCAACTGTGTTACTTCTACTAACTTATTAACATCCATTGAAGATATGATTAACAAAAATGAAGAAAAAACCATCAGCAAGGAAGAAGGGCGTTGAATTTCAAGATTATTTTTTCTTACCATTTCAAGACGTTGATGATGCGAAAAAAAAATCTTATTCATTGGGGGGCTATGTAGCGATCCTGAGCTCGCTCAGTCACTATTTGGCGATAAGAAAGACCTTGTCTGCGTGCTTCGCCGCGCGATTACGTAACCCGTCGCCTTATCAGCGGTCGCTGGAGGGGTGGCGGGGGGAAGACAGTTGTTCCCTCCCCTACGCGGAAAAGAAGGGGTTGTAACGGCGGTGTCTGGAAAGTGCGCAGAATGTTTCGAGAAGCGGCAGCGTGAGGTAGCAGCGTGAATTTGGAAGCTGATGGTGTGGGGCCGCGAGCTCCAGTTAGCGAGAAAGAGGTTTGGCCCAGTGGTGGCTAAATTCACACCGCAGATGCGCGTTCGACGAAGGCATCTGGTTTTGGAGTAAGACGTGGTTACAGAGAGAACCCGTGCTTAGGCCCAAGACAGAGCGTCGGCAGCCGCATTAGTTCGCTGTGAGTTGTGCGCTGGTGGCGAACGCCACGGTCATCGAAATAAGGTCGGTGTTAAAGACAAAACAATTTTATATGTGATACTATAAAAAGTAATGAGAATTTGGAAGCAATTGACTGTAGAATGCAGGTTGAAGTGTTGTTCCTGTAGTTCACTGTCAGATTGTTTAATATTTTTTTTGGCCATTAACACTCTTGCATAATGTATGATATACCCGACCATTGATATTTCCATAATCATTGTGGACTATTTTCAAAAGATATTTGAAGTAGTGTGTCTTTCTAAGGGGAGAACATCACTTATTTATGATAGAATCTTGTCATGTTAATACACTACAAGTGCAGTTTCTGTCTTTAAATCAAAAAGAACATTTTGATGATAGTGTAAAATCCAAATCAAGTTAGAAACAATTTGGGTTATTTATGAACAAATAAAAGGTTATAAAAGTATATTTGCTATGAACTGTTGAATTTAAGTGAACTTAAATATCTTGCAATATTTATTGAAATTTGGATGCCTGTTGAGTAAAAATACAACATATTTTTAATTTCAACCAAAGGTGTAGGTTGTAATAAATGTTTCACGTTTATGGTGTAAACACACATGTTTAGTTTTTTTTGCAATTTCTTTTGAATATTCTGTGTTTTCAAAACTATGTTTATTCATTTTAATTGTACACAACATATGTCTTTGTAATTGAAGTGAATTGTTTTGCAAGAAACTACTATGTATGCTAATGCAGTGTATGTTGAGGAAGGGTTAATTGCAATTTTTGTAAACAGAAAGTGCTGAGGCATTTTGTCATCCGAAATGCCTGTGCTCTACCCTCTGATGTACTATTATGTGTACTCATCTCCCCAGAGATATCTTTGATTCAATTTGTTTGATTTCAATTTATTTTTGTCACAGAAGATGTTGCTGCGATGCTAGTTTGTGCCAACTTTGAAATTCATAATTTCTGCAGTTGATTTTTCCTCAAAAAGTTTTTTTTTACGCTGTTCAGTGTTGTATTTTTCTTTGTTCATTTGTTTATCTGTGCATGTTAGGTAATTTTGCAATTTGTGTTTCTTTTTTTTTGAGATTCTATTATATTAATGTTTGTGGCTTTCAACTTTGTGTTTTTTTTCAAAATTTCAACAAGAGCCAAATTACCCACGAAATTTCCCCACGGCCGACCTACACGAACGGTCACAAGTTCTCTACATTACAATGACAATTACCGATAGGTAAAAAATATATAAAAATACTACATAATTTTGTTTAATGTGTAAAACTAATATCTGTTCATCAAACACATGAAATACACAAGTTCATTAAACACATGAAAAAGTCCTTTGAAAACAAATTCATAGAAATTAGTAAATCACTTGTTTGTTCTAAACTTGTGTTATAAATTTTAAAATAAGCACGCATACATTAAAGAAATCAAAGGAAATGTATAGTTAACAGGAATTCCAAGGGACCGAAATAATCGGAATTCGTGTTATAAAAATGCGTGTTATCCGAGTATTATAAATGTCCGTATTACCGTAATCCCTAGTCATGACAGAAGGTTTGTTCGTGTTACGGCAAAATTCGTGTTAAGTGAGTTCGCGTTAACGAGGGTTTACTGTACTTTACTGTTTTCTTTTCCATTTTACTGGGGGATGACTAAGTTACCCGCGCCTCAAATAGCTACAAAACATGGAGTCAATTTTATACGAAACATGCATGCAGGTCCTGCAGTCGATTTAAGCTGGGAATAGCCTACATACGTTCTTTTTTACAAAAATGTAAAATCGTTACTTACTCTTTTCTACAGGAATTTACTTCATGATTTGAAACACAAAAATAATGTTTCATTCAAAAAATTTCACATAAGGTTCGTATTCGTCCTTCACTCCTCGTAAATAATTTAAAGAAACAGCTCATATTTAAATAAATGGTCGGCTGAAAACACATGTTTTACCACAAGTTACCACTTGATCGTGATTACAGCGATCGGGTGCTCTGATCGGTATATTTCCATGGCTTCTCCGACGAATACTAGGCGAATGTTGGCGCAATACACTAACAAACAGGTCAAGGACCGCCTACGCTTCCTATTCCTTGTTCTACTTTTCCACTTATTCACAAACGCAAAATTACACGCACTGTACTATCACATGTGTTGGGAGACCAGACAAGAGCTTAGAGCTTATCATTGCTAGGGCGGAGACCGTATTCAGGAGATACCTCGAGGAGAAAAATCCTCTGCAAGCCGCGTGGTTTGCGACGGAATTCATCATCCGGCGTGGAACACCGTCACTTCTCACGATAAAACAATCACTACAACAAAGGGGCCAAAGACCATAGCACAGTGTTGTCAAGGTCGATATCACAAGCGGGAGTCCGTGGCACGAGTGCCATGACGAAATGGCCCCTTCACGCAGTTCGTCATCCTGCCACCAGAGACAACGCTATCCCTATTGTTAAACGGCGGGGTTACTACTACTCGTAATAGTTCCCTTTCCCGACGCTAGTTGCGCAGAGTAGCCTGTGACATCCTACGGAGCCACGATGCATGCCACTGCCACCAGTAAAAGATCTTGGCATCACTGCCGTAGCAATTTAGATGCCCGGAAACCACTCGAGCAATCAAAAGCTACCTCCAAAAGCCTCAATTCAAGAATGGTAGACCGTTTGTATCACTCAAAACAACAGAACAATTACATTGTCAACGAGCGCAGACGCTTGCCCCAACGCCTGGGAGATGGGTGATGTGTATCGCACCTATACATATGTATTTTCAGTATATGTGTGTATGTGTGTGTACGGTTGTATGAGTAGCGCAGGGTAGGGAGGGATGTGTGGTGGCGAGTGACGGCGTGTTCATTATACATGCGATCGTTTAATCGATGCGACAAAGAGGAAAGAGTTCACGAGTTCCAAACAGTGACCGAGTTTGTCATATCCTCCTACCTGCATGAATTTCCTTGGCGTGGAGCGTTGTTTAAGCGTAAGGAGGCGGTTATGCAAACTTGCCCTTGAATGAAAAATGGTTTGTTTTGCTCTCTTGGGTGTGTGAGATGGATTATGATAATGGAAAACATTACGGTGAAGCAGCGTGTTGAAATTGAATTAACGAAATATGAGGAGACAATGTCATTATCATTTATAGAATTTATGGTAGCGTCTGTTCTTGGTGTAATGTTGAAAGAGCTAATGAGTTTCGGCGATATGAACAAAAGGATGAATGTTGCGTTGCTACCTTTTAATCAAAGACTTTTCCAAAAATGTGTTTAATGATCCTCTTATGAAGAAATAGAAGAACAGATGAATAATATTGAAAGTTTCGCAGAAAAAATATTCGGTGTATCAAAGCATTTAACGGAATACGTGTATTTTGTATGATAATTGAGTTAGGTGAAGAAAAATTCAGTTAATGTCTATGAAAGTGATGTGAACGAGAATTGTCAAGTGAAGTCGTGAAGGTGTTGGTATAAAAAAATGGAACAATGAAAACATATATTTCATCTGGTTCAACGTATTTTTAACTCGACATTAATTTAATGAATTGATTTCTCCACTTTTTAAAGATTAATTTCTTTAAGGATACAAAAACGTGGAATATAAGGAATTTCACGTAAACAACTTACTTTCTTATATTCAGATAAGGTCAAAATTACCATTTTAACAAACTATATATTCTATTGCAAATACAAATTTGCTAACACTCAAGTTATAGCATATTGTAATACATAACTTTCCCTATATTACGTATATCACTCCGTGTATATGTACGTATACGGGAAAGTAAAAATAAAGATGGTATCAGAATAAATCAATTGTGTTATAGTTATTGCGCATCAATGTACAAGGCTGAAAATAATTTTTTGAGGAGAAAGTTTGTTTTACGCAGGAGATGAAGCGTAACTGAGCACAGGAAAAAATCTGTAGAAAAGCGAATCCGTAAAATATTATTTTTCGTCAGAGGTCAACGGCTGATGTTTATGTTCTCACTTATGTTACATTTTCATATCATAGGAAATATCGGTATGTCTTATTTACAGAAATTGCATTGAAAAAATTGACAATTGATACACGATAAATTTAATTTTGTAGTTTAGAAAACAAAAATTAGTGATACAACTTCGCGGAGCAGAAATATTACAAAGAACATAATATTCTTCAATTAAATAGATACATGTGAATTGTACTTTAACTTTTCAAAATAATTCTGATGATGGTGATGATTAAAAGATTTCATATTATTTCGAAATAATACGGCCAATACAAAAGATTACCTCTTCAGGTACATAAAATTGAACATATTACGTACATTTGTGACTCTGAACAACTTTATCCCTGTTTAGATACAACCAACGCAAAAAAAAAAAATGAAAGTGAAAAAAGCAAATTAAAACAACGGGCAAAGTACATTTTTCAACTTTCTTCCCTATTACAGCGTGTGTAATGGGGATGTCAAGCGAGTTAAATATCAGCGGACTATGTCTCTTGAAAGCTTAATCACGAGAGCGAAATTTCAAGAACATATAGAACAAATTTAAATTATTAAAATAAGTTAGCAATACATAAGGAGATGTCTCTTAGACACACTAATGTTCATTTTCTTGCTTTATTTCATAAGAAGGGAAAGTATAGTAATCGTTGGGCGAAAAACGAATTGTTTACAGAATAACTTATTGGCGGGTTCTCGTTATAAAATAGTGGATAAACCTTGTTACTGTGTATGGTAAATTACTTCTGACAGATTGTGTAGTCATAATCTTTGTTTTGTGGGTTCTTGAAAAAGAAAAATCTATTGACGACCGCTAGCTCCAAAACTGTTTAGATAATCTTTTTTTCAAAATTGATATTCCTCGATCGATTTGACGGATCTCGAGACCTTGCGAATTTGAAATTGATATTCTTATTTTTGGAGGTATTTTATGTAAAGCCTGGATATTTTTAAATTTTCTCAAAAATGGTCCCAACACACTTATTAAACTTCGTTCTTGAATAACGTAAATAACTCTTAAAAATTACATGGGTCCATTTTCGTTGAAATTCGCGATCTTTTGAAAACTACAAAAGTTCGGATTTTTCGGCGTCATCCTACAACAACAATATTGAAGGTAGAGTTTTTTGTGAATAACATCTGTTGTTTAAAGACTGACTTTGAAATAAAGTCACGTACAATTTTTTTTAAATAATAGAGGTTTTCGGGTCTTGTTGCCTAAAATATAAGTAAATTTTAAACAATTATTTTCTTAATAAAGATTCCAATTTTTTCTTTAAATTATCTTCTCGTATGTATCAAAAGACAGCAAAATAGTGGTGCTAGTTCTATTTCTAGAGAACTCTCTGTATTTTCTAAAAGCATTGCGAAAAAGTTCCAAAACTAAAATATTGAAGATAAATATTTTTGTAGTAAACCAATCTGTTCTAAAAAATCAGATACTTAAAAAAGGGTATGTCCAATTTGCTTTTACAAATTAAAAGATTTCGCACCTTTTTCTGATTGAAATTAATGCATTAACACATTTTTCAAAAAACCCTTTAATATTTTTCTCTGTGTTTTTTCACGCAATCGTATCATTTGGTAAATCTGCACCATGCACCAATTTCGTAAATCTAATTTTCATGAACTTTCTTAATATTCTAAAATTGCTAATGATATAAATAGAATGAAAAAATATAGGATATTGTAGCACGACTATTTTTTATTAAGATCTTGGTTGTGACGTACGTTAGAGATTTTCTAAAGTTTGTTTATGATTTTCTGATCGATAAAGTAAACCAGATGTAACAATAATTAGCTAACATTACATGAGACAGATCAATAAAAGACATTCACGCCTGGCTGGGAGACGGTAAACACGTTCACAACTAGTCATACCATTCAAGGTGATAACCACTCACAGTATTACTTATGAGCTATCAGACACAACGCAAATATTCAACGACTTTCCATTTCAAAAGCCACTCAAATGGTGTCGCTTACGCAAAACGCTTACGCATAGTGAACCGAACCCCACATTTTCTCCCAATTTCCCTCTCATTCCAACACGAGCTTCATGTCTATCGTTACGAGATACACCGCGTCTACTGAACGACTTGACAATGCAATGCAATGCAACGCAACGCACGAAACGAGAGCCAACGAAAATTCATACTCGACCGGCGGAACAAGGGGCGTCTGTTTTCCTTCGCCCTCTGTCACACAAACTCGAAAGCTTTGAATTCCGGGTCAGTAATTGCCACGGAGGTTCTTTATTAAAGGACGCCGCCACTTCCCAGCATTTACGCCCTCCCATAAACCCGCGTTGCAGAGGCACAAACAACGGCGGTATGCAAATCCCGCAGGCGCCCCGTAATGACCGGTTACTCGCACTGAACCACCCTCCCTCGCTCTTTCCTATCTCTCCGCCCCGCGCAGAAACGCGGAGTCGAGTCGGCGCAGATCGTTCTCGCTGCAGGAGGCACAGCAGCAGCGGCAGCAGCTGCGTCGGAGAGTGGAGGATGTTCTGGGACAGGGATGGCCAACATCCAATTGGATGTGGTAGGGAAGGGGGTCCGCTTAGCTTTCCGAAAGGTTACGGACAATGCGATGTGATAATGTAATAGTCAGAGAAGAATATTCTAGAATCTATAATATTCGAAGAACAGACGGGTGAGTGCGACAGGATTTCATAGTTTTCCTTGGCGCAGAAGTAATCGTAAAAATATGGGGGGGCTTAAGAAACCCGCGTGATAGAACCTTGATATTACTGTCAAGGTTCACTTGATTCACGTGCTATTAATTATTGAGAATCGTCTCCTATGTTATTGTAGTAGTATACCTTTCCTTTGCTACTCTCACAGTCAACCAGTCTTTATAAATGAGATCTCTAAAGAAAGAAAATTTCACGCAGACGAGACGAATGGCACTTTGTCTTTAAAAATATGAAGGATTTGTTTAAAAAAACGTACATACATGTTAATGTACAATGCAGCCCGCAACGCGCATCAGAATTTTTGAATCTATATTGTTAGATAATTCCTAACCGAAGCACTCTAGGCCCTTAAAAACACAAATTTGGACGCCAAAGGCCCCAAGGAATTATTCCTCACACCGTGACCATTTTATTACATTACACCCCACCTGTTCAGAGCCTGTAGAATCTGCAACTCTATGTGAAATTACTAATTACTTGATATTCTATGCGATTAAAATACACGGGTGTACCTCTTTGTTCGATAATAAAAGATAAGTAAGAATAGTTTGTATTGACAAGGGTGTACTATATTGTTATCAATTACAAGGTGCCATATAGAACAAGTGACGGAGCATAAGAGGGTCGTAAGAAAAATATACAGGTTTAATATGGAAATGGAAAAATAAGGACGAGCGTGGGTTATAGCCTGCGAGAGTTCTCGCACAGGTACACGAGTTAATGTAATTCTTGAGGTAGTTTCACTCTTCGTTTCACACAGCAATGGAAGAAGGTAAGTGTATCATTTTTTTTTGTATCTGCATTTTTTTAAATGATGGTTGAATAAACTCTCCCTTTGGAGAAGACTAGTTTTCCCAATTGCTTTTACTGGTCGTATTATTTTTCCCTTTCATCTATATAGGAAAATTCTTTTTGCTTGCATTGGTGATGCCAACGTTCATTCTTTTTTTTAAATGCCCCTGAACAGAACTGGCAGTAAGAGGTCGACTATTTTTCAGTTGTTTTATTCACTGAAGAGGTTGTAAAGGATAGCCGAATGGGAAATAGGAGGACGCTTGTAAACGAAAGTATAATGAATCAGATTGAGAATAAAAGTGGATTCATTGAATAGATTTTTGGTTTGAATTGGTGGAATGTGTATTTCTAAGTGTTCAGTAAATGTATTATTTCTTGATGAGAAAACATGCACATTTATTTCTACGAATTACAAGAGTGGGCTCGACGAGCACTCCCTCCCGCCGCGGGAATAGACGCTACCGTTTATACTTTGGTATTACTAGGAATAATAGTTGTACTGTAGGTAAGAGATGACCAAAATTCATTATTCATTGGTTACTCGCACATCGAACAGTCCGCCCACGCAGTTTCCTATTTCCGTCTGCCCACCGCAAAACGCAGTTACAGAAAGCATTGCGAGGGAGGGAGGGAAATATTCTAGGACAGGGATGTCAAAAAGTCAACAGGGACGAGCGAAAGAATGATTATGTGCGTTAATTGATTGATGTTTCCGGATATGTTAACTACTATGGTCATTAGGCCCGTTAGTTAAATATATGCCTGGATGGATTGATTATTAGAAATTCCGGACGCGTCAACTACTGAGGTCAGTAGTTCCGTAAGTGCAGTGCATGGTTTTTCATCAGGAGATGGCGGTGATATTCCCCCGCTGGATGACGAGATCCGGTGCCGACCTACCGTCGACTAGCGGGGTTTTCCTTAACCAGGCATCTCCCACCAGCGGGGCGCCGCTCCAACTGGAACACGCTCTAAGTCCCCGACCTGTCTCCTGGCATGTGTAGTGGTGTATTGCATGTAATGTAAGGCTTGAGAATAGGACAAGGAAGAGGAGATCGCGCGCGGTCCGTGGCCCGTTTGTTAGGGTACTGCTCGGGCACTCGCCTACTGTTTATCGGAGAAACCACGGGAAACTACCGATCAGAGCAGCTGTTCGCTATAATTCTCCTCCATACACTGACTGAATTCAACCTAGCTGACAAGCTAGGTCTAGTCGAAAATCCTGCTGTCGTCTTGACTCGGACCAAGGACCTCCCGGTCAGAGGGACTGCAGTGACATCGGCTGATGCACTGAACCACCTCTCCAGGTAATATATGTCTGGAGGTAGCTGTATTCTCTTCTTCAGGTGGGTGGTGCGTCCGGCACCGATCGCAACAACTCAGGTATGTCCCCGAGTCCAGGAACTCCTCAGGTATATCCCCGAGCAGTGCACCACCCCAGCCAACAAAAGCCCTAAGTTCCCGACCGATCTCCAGACACGTGTGGTGGTGTAGAGCATGAAAGTTTAATTCTGTGAGAGTTAAGGGAGAGAATAGGACAAGGAAAAGGAAGGAAATATTTCGCACATAAGATTGTGCGTAAATGAAGAGGAGATGACAAGGATGAGGAAGGAAAAGTGGCGCGCAGTTCGTGTGTTATCGTAGTTTTTCCAGCATTTACACACTATTCATCAATAGATGGAATAAACCACAGGAAACTACGTATAAGAGCAGCCGTCTGCAATAATGTTTCCCCTAAAGAGCGGTTGAATTGGACCAAGCTTTTTAGTTAGTGTCGAAAATCAGTCACATTTGGAACTTGATCCCTAGGCCGATGATGGCCGACGGCCGACGATGCTGCAAAAGCAACGATACTGCAGCTAAGCCGTCGCGAGCGAACAAGCACAAATTCATACAGCAGGGAGGATAAGATTCGCTTTCCCAAATCGTTCGGAAAAAACGTTGCTATGGAAATAATGCTGTAGGATTGTAGAATTTTCTAGGTGTTAGGACATGCTGGAGCAATTATTTTGGTGGATATTCCACGTTAGGAATGACCAACATTCAACCGGGAGGTTGTGTCACAGCAGGTAGCGTAAGCTAAGCTTTTTGAAAAGTTATTTCAATGCAAAGCGATTAAGGTGATGCAATGAACAGGTAGAAATATTTTAGAATAGTTGAAAGACAGTTGCCAAAAGTGTTGAGAGAAAAAGGCGGGTTTGGACGTTACGGAGTTATAAAATCTATTAAAGAATATAATATGTAAACTAGTGGTGCTACAACAGCACTTACTTTCCCGTATTAGAGGAAACAGCTAAGTAGTACTGTAATATTGCACTTTATGCGCTACTAACATCTTCGCTTGGAACTCACTATTTCCATTGCAGTGTTGTCAGAACTATGTGAATTTTACAACTTAACACAAAAATAGAATGCAAAGGTTTTGTAACCCTGTATTGGAAAAAGAAGCCTGATACCCTGGAAATATAGAAATGCCTTCCATTGGGCCATGATTAGGGAAGAGTATTTTAAAACCATGCAACAAATTCTCTACTCACTACGAATGGTACAGCATTTGGTGCAAAACTAAATATTTGCCTGCAAATATCAACATAAATTAGACAATTATAACTCCTTTTCATACAGCTCCATTAGGTCACAACAATGACACTAATTCACAGATATTCGCGGGCGCAAAGTGAATTCCATTGTTGCAGACCCTGCATTGTCGCTATTCTGAGAGCTATTAATTCTTTTTACTTATTTCAAATATTTCAAAATAAACAATTTCTAAAATATTAATGTGTAAGTCTATAACAAAGTTCGAATGTAAGAAACGAAGAAAGAAATAATATACAAAATTGCACATTCTAATTTACGACGCATCCAGCTGTCCGAAGCGCAGTAAATTTACAGCGGCCTATTACGTTTATCACAAAATTTAAAAAAAACTACTCGTATTTTGAAAAAATTAAGCATGACCGTATTTATTTTATTTATTTATTTGTCAATATTCGGAATTGCCACATACTCTTTCTTGCCAGCTACCATCTATCATCGCCAAAAGTACATTTTTTTGGTCATTTTCTTAATTTTTCGGTTTCCTATTGGTAGAACAGAAACATTAATTTTAGAATATTAAAGAACACAAAAACCTAACCGTAAATGGCAATTTTCTTTTAAAAATTATGTGCCGTTTAAGAGAAAATGGGGTTTTAGCACTACTAAAAATGCGAAATTTGAAGCTCATTTTCACAGAAAATTTTTGAGTTTTCAAAATAGTTTATTTGAAGCACTTACACTCACAAATATAATAATCTTTACAAATTGCGGATAATGTGCATATTAAAGATGTGAGAGATCTTTCAAAAAATTTACATTTACATAATTTTTGAAAAAAACAAAAAAAAACTCAAAATAAACTTCACGCTATACTAATGAGTGTAATTAGCACTATCCGTTACAAAAGTTTCAAGAAAAAAATTGCAGCCATGTACGAGAAAATGACGTTTGAGCATTTCTGAAAATGCCGAAATTTGAGCTACTTTTCACAGACAACGGTAGTGTTTTCGAGAAACTTTACTTGACATTATTTAAAGCATATATACTCGTAAATATAATAATGTAAAAAAAACGCCGATAATGTAAATATTAACGACGTGAGAGACAAGAAAAAAATTAACATTTTTGTAATTTTTGAAAAAACCAACCGATAGACCAAAATGGCTTTTATGTCATTGATAGAGTACATTTACCACTATCCCTACCAAAAGTTTAAAGAAAAAATTTGGAGCCGTTTTTGAGAAAATTTTGTTTTTGTAATTTTTTAAAATTGCACATATTGCACGCAATATTGCACGATAACTACCAAAATTGTGAAAAACATTTACACGACCTTTATTAAAGAACTCAATATGCAGAACAAATTCTAATTGAAGAAAAAATCTCTATCTTCAATTTTGTAGTTGGAGAAAGACGCCGAAAAAATTCAAACTTTCACAATTTTCGAAAATTCAGAGCTGTACGTGAAAATCGGACCTATGCCATGTTAAAAAGTGTATTTTCCTCTATTCATACAATAAATTTAAAGACAAAATTTGGGGCCGTTTTTGAGAAAATGTTGAAAATCCCCGGGAGGCTTCATATAAAGTACCCCCAAATTTTAAAGAATCTTTTTCAAAATCACAAAGCTTCCACTAGAATCAGATCGACTGGGGAATATCAATTTTCAAGAAAATCGACCGAACGGTTTAGGCGCTAGCGTTGACCACAGACGGACAGACGGACGGAATGCCGTCAATCGATTTTTAAGTATAAAGAAGCAACAAATCATGGATTTTGACCACACCACGTGTTAGGGGATTTTTTTTCTTAATTTAGCAACTGGTTTTATCCACTTATTCCTTTTCACGGCCCGGCAATTAATTTTTTTCCGCCGAAAATTGGCCATTTTTTCGCGCAGCATTACATAACTTTCCCTATACTACGTATATCACTCCGTGTATACGTACGTATACGGGAAAGTAAAAAGATGAGTACTCCAGTCAGATAAAAATCCGTTGTCTTCCATTCCGAACTTACCGATCGACTAATTGACCACGTTTGGTGCCTTGGTTGTTCCTATTTTTAGACTTAGGGCATTGGCACTTGGATTTGTGAACGCATGTTTATTGTTTATCGGGGTTAACTACGTCGTATCATCAATGTATTAAATGTAGACTTGTAATTTAAATCACATATATTAGGCAAATTGAGGAATGCTGATCCCGTAATCAATGCTTAATGTTGTGCAAATTATAAACAAATGCAATGTCTTACGCAACATTGACTCTTCAGATAAACCCACATAAAGAGTGTATTAAAATTATACTGAAGTATACATTAAAAAATACGAGGTACAAAGGAGACAGTCCCTATCAATATCAGTACGAATTTGCATACAAACTGCAAAAGTGGATTCGCTGAAAACATATACACAAGTGTCATAATTTCAGGTAAAATAAACTCACAAGTATGTTTCTGATAGTTTAATAATATAATTGTTTCTGAATTTTTGATGCTTCAGAATCATAGATTACTGTCGAAAATCTCAATTCTTCGCTGTTTGAATGTAACCGGATCTTTTTGTGCTCCTTCATTATCTCAATTTACAAATTTGCATCTTTTGACATATGTATAAAAATAAGTAGACTGTTTGTTCCATGATACTTAGAAACATAACATTAGTGCTTTGATTCCCAACTTATAATGCCCACCTCCGAACACTATAGGAAAAGAGGAATCATCAAGGAATTACTGTGCACTAAGGAAGCCTTCCTGAAAAAATGACATATGAAATATTGGTTAACCTAACTGGGACAAAATCAGTGGTTTTTTTTCCATCTGAATCGCCTGACTTGGCAACAATTCTGACAAACTTTTATGTATTTACATGGAGTTTGACTAATAATTATAAAAATACCTGTTTTTTAAAGTTCTTAATAATATCAACTTATCGATTAATAATATGTCAAAGATTCACTGACCGTCTGTCACACAAATGTCAAGCGTAAGATCTCACTCAGCAAGCTTCGTGGAAAATGCCGTTGCAATCAGGAAGTCTGCTGGGTTTTCATCGACAGGTGTCACGAAATGGCCAATGAACTTCCAGTTGAAAGCACCATTCGGAGTCCGTCAACATGACGTTTCAATCGTCCCCAAACACACTGCCACAACCGCTACTTCTATTGTCCTCACCGATGCCTCAACCTTCCTACACCCACCCTCTCCCTATTTCCCCAAACTTTTCCGACTCCTTTCCATTGGCGCTACATCCCAGTTCAGGCCTTTCCCTCATATCCGTGTACTCAGAAAATACTTTCCGGATTTTGAGATGCTATGAACTCTATGTTTTGTCAAGATTGAAAAGTTGACCAGAAATCAAAATAGAAATAGTTACTTTAAGTTCCTTCAGAATATTTTCTTTTGCCACGTGTCGACCAAGGAGTCTCACCTCCTTACGGCCGACTTCAAAACTCTAGAGTTCTTTCAAAAGAAACCAATGTATTTTATGGGTTCGCAACATCGGAGGTACATAAAATTTTGCACAACGTAATGACGTGTATATTCATAAGTTTTAAAGAATCAGTAAATTGTGTGATTAATTTTCTTAAATTTAATATTCTAAGGAATTTTGTCCAATAACACATATATTGATCAATATCGGATGACTCATTATTTACATTTATACGACGTAAAAATTGTGCAATCCAAACCATCGCCAGTTAGCCTGGAATCACCTCTACCACCACCCTCTTCACAACCAGAACAAAATCAACATAAATCAGAACAGTAAGAAAAACAACCAAGCTTTCACTACCCCAATCGTAACCAATCCCTTTCCTCCATTTTTATTCCTCATTATTTTACCATTATTTTTATTACTGTGCCACTATTATTATTATTATTATTATTATTTTTCCATTACATCACGACTAAAGATGTTATGAGCCGACTGAATATAAAATCTACTCCAGGTTGCAACCAGCTACCTAAGGAGCAGATCCGGTGACTATCAGTGCCTCTACAATACTTTACGCAAAATGTGGGCTGTTCCAAAGAAAGCAATTTCTTGCACTTCCCAGTCTTTTGAATTACCAGGGAGTTTAGACAAGTTCTTACTCAAATTTTGCGGAACAAATCCCAGAGCCTCCGATAACTATCGGGATCACCTGTACTTTTACGCCCCGCATTCGGCTGATCTCGATTTCCAAACTCTTGTATTTAAGACGTGTCTCTGCCTCCTTGGTAACGACGTTTTGATCGCAAGGTACAGCAACATCGACAAGTAAACACGATTTTTTCACCAAATCCCGGATAACTATATCCGGTTTGTTTGCCGTTATCGTGCGTTTGAATTTGTTGGTCGTACAATATCGTACCCAATCCAACAGACGTCACCGGTTTTGGTGAGTGTTCGTACCACTTGGGGCATGTGTTTGGAACTTCGAGGGCGGTACAGATCTGCCAGTGGAGGTAGCTACACACTCTGTCATATCTTTTCAGGTATTCGGTCTTTGCTAGGATTGGACAAGCTGAGACAATATGATCAATGGTTTCTACTTGCTCCTGGCAAATGCGGCATTTATCATCTTGGGAAATTTTGAGAACCGCTTTATCATAATGTCGTGTTCTCAACGCCTGATCTTGGGCAGCTATTACAAGTGCTTCCGATTCTGGCTTCATTCTTCCCCTTTTCAGCCACATAAATGATTGATCTTTATTGATCTGCACCTTGTCCATTCTTTTTAGGTATTGTCCGTGGAGTGGTTTGTCTCTCCACGATTTCTTTAACATTTTTTGTGTCTCACACTTCATGTTTAGCAGCATCAGAAGTTCAGTGTCTATGTTATTCGACGTGCCTTGCCTAGTTTTCTTCGCAATGCTTCTTGCTACACTAACACTGCCTCTTTTTCCCATTCTTCGGTGAGATTTCATGACCTGCCTCATGAGAGGGTCATCGTGATGGCTGACTACATACTTCCCCAACCCGACTATTGCGTTGTGCCAGGAGGCTTCAATTTGTCTGAGGCCTCTTCCCCCTTCCTTACGTGACACATAAAGTCTATGTATATCAGCTCGAGGGTGGGAAACATTATGCATTGTTAGCAGTTTTCTGGTTTTTCGATCCATGATGAGAATTTCATGCTCAGCCCAGTACACTAGTCCAAAACTGTATTCGGCTACAGGTACCGCCAAATACCTATTGCAGATATTTTATTCCTGGAATTCAGAGCGGACTGCAGGACCAGTCTCACTCTCCTGTAATACTCCCTACGAATTCTCTCTTTCATTCGGTCGTTTGAAATGGTTTCACATTCTTCATTGCCCAGATATTTGTAAGTTTTACCTGGCTCAAGATCTTGAATCACAGTGTGCGTATCAATTTCAATGTTCTCAGACGTTGTGAGTTTCCCTCTTTTTAAATTGATTTTTGCACACTTGTCAAGATCAAACTTCATGCAGATGTCATTGCTAAAGTCATTCACGACAGACAGCATTTGGGAGAGAATCGCTTCATTCATAGCAAACACTTTCAGATCATCCATGTAAAACAATTGTGATACTGGCCTTTCATCACCAAGGAGCTTAAAACCAAAGTCAGCTTGCGACAACTGTCTCGATAGTGGGATCAAACTAATGCAAAACAGCAGTGGGTATAGTGAATCTCCTTGATAAATACTCCTGTTAATCTGAATACTTCTGGTTTCTACTGCTTCCTTTCCGCTGTGTATTAGTAACCTGGTACTCCACGACTTCATACTAGCCTTGCAAAATTCAATAAGTCTAGGATGAAGTCGATAGATCTCCAGGGTCTTCAAAATCCAATCGTGTGGTACACTATCAAAGGCCTTTTGGTAGTCAATCCAAGCCATACTCAAATTACGTTTTCGTTTCTTTACATAATTCAAAATGACTTTATTCAGTAGCAAGATTTTCTTACAGCCATAAGATTTCCTTAATCCATTCCTTGTTATTATTATTATTATTATTATTATTACTATTCTTATTATTATTATTATTCCTCTAAATCACGACTAAAGATGTTATGTGTCGGCTGAATATAAAATCTATTCCAGATTGCAACCAGCTACCTATGGAGTAGAACTAGGGACTGTCGGTGCCTCTACAATACTTTGCGCAAAATGTGGGCTGTTCCAAATAAAGCGATTTCTTGCACTTCCCAGTCTTTTTGAATTACCTGGGAGTTTAGATACGTTCTTACACAAATTTTGTGGAACAAATCTCAGAGCTCCGATAACTATCGGGACGACCTGTGCTTTTACGCCCCACATTCGGCAGATCTCAATTTCCAAACTCTTGTATTTAAGACGTTTCTCTGCCTCCTTGGTAACGACGTTTTGATCGCAAGGTACAGCAACATCGACAAGTAATCACGATTTGTTCTCCAAATCCCGGATAACTATATCCGGTTTGTTTGCCGCTACCGTGCGATCTGTTTGAATTTGTTGGTCGTACAATATCGTACATAATCCAACAGACGTCACCGGTTTCGGTGAGTGTTTGTACCACTTGGGGCATGTGTTCGGAACTTCGAGGGTGGTACAGATCTGCCAGTGGAGGTAGCTACATACCCTATCGTGCCTTTTCAAGTATTCGGTCTTTGCTAGGATTGGACAAGCTGAGACAATATGATCAATGGTTTCTGTTCCGCATACACACACACACACACAACCACTTGCAGGCATTGCCAGCCCCGCGAAATGAGCATACATTGCTGCTGTCTCTGCAGCGACTCCGATGGCTGGTTCTAGGCTTCCATTTCCGATGGTGGCGGGTTTTCGACAAGAGCTACATAGATAGATAGAATACAGTCGCTATCTGCAGAAGAATTCTAGCAACCGGCGCCTCTAATCGTTATTTTCTGCGGGTACACCAATACATTCCAGCCGAACGCCCGAGCCCTTAGAAACGGGCCACGAACCAAGATCTTTCCTTACGTTTTATCCTTACGTTACGCCTTATCTCATCATATACACACACACACACACATAGACTTGCATCCATTACACTACCCACATGTTGGGGGATGAGTTGGAAGCTTGTAGCTTATCCCGGCTGGGGGTGGTACCTCGTATGGGGGAGATACATACAGGTGGAAATCCCTCTAGGCGGACGTGTAGGTCGGTGCAGGATCTCACCTTCCAATGGGGTATGAACGCTCACGGTATGAAATATTCATGACACTTCTAGTCTAATAACCATAGCCGTTGATGTGCCCGCAAATATAAATCAATCAACCCATGCATTGATCAACTTTTTGCCTGAGTACTGGGCGCTCTTCATGGATTAAGGACTGTGGATCGCCATCCACACCCGCTTGCAAAAAGTCCCCAAGATTAGTTTCTACTGTGAATGCACATTCCTCCACAATGAGCGGACCAATGCACGCAAGGCGACAATGGTCTCATGTCGTGGTCCAACATTTAAAGTCCTGGTGGTGAATTCTAATCACGCGCCCGGTAGCCCAGATTCTCGGGCATACTCACGTCGTTACTGCTGAGGTGAGAGCAGTGGGTATTCGGGGATGGGGCTCCGACCAGCCCGGACCACAGCCGAGTGGTCTCCCGTTCGGCCCTTCGCTTCGTCGTGGCGGTGGCGAATACTTGCGTGTAATTAAGGAGGGACTTCTCCCCGCGTTTTGTGAGTGGTGCTCAATCAGTCTCCGGGAGCAATCTGGAAAGCTGGCAGGCTGACGTTCCTATGGCGCATTGCGTTCCGCCGCATCCGCTTGCCAGCCTGACACTGCTTTAGTGTAATTTGAAGGGGGGGGGCGAGCTAGTCCTGAGAACCCAATTTGTCGCGAGTGAACTTTCTCTGGCATTAAACTCAACCGCTAGAGGAAGCAGAATATTCAAATACAATATGAGCAGACGTTTTTACTATGAGGAGACATTTCACGAGGAGAGTTGCGCACCAGTGCAACGACATACCAGCCTAACGGCACGCTTGTACAATCCGAAGAAGAGGGATGAATGCTTGGAACTCGCCTTGGGGCGCGTAAAATATTCCTTGACATTAAACTAATTTTAATCTGGCTGTTCTTAGTCCGTGAAAACAAATGTTAAATATAATTTGAATGCTAGTACACAGTGGGTGGGATCGGAGTTTGGTTCCACATATGAAGTCCTGACGTGAGCAGTATCCTAACAAACGGAGCACGACCCCAAGCAATCTTTTCTTCCTTGTCCAATGCTCATCTCTTACTTACACACATTTACACTAGCATGCACTACACCACCACACACACAGCGGAAGACCGGTCGGGAGCTAAGGGATATCTCGCTGGGACGGTGTTCCACTGATGGAGCCTGTTTGAGGAAATCAATGCATTACACTTATGGGACTAATGGCCTTAGGAGTTTACTCGCCAGGAATCACTGTTAATCAATCAATCAATCAATCCTGATGTAAAATTAGAAACTCCCGTCGCAGTTTCTCGGTGTTACAGTGTATGCAAGAACGGGATTGCTGTAAGGAATCGGATGAAGGCTACCTGCCGCTCGGGTATGACTACTTTGACGGCCCCAACTTAGGCTCCAGATTCTTCGTGGTAGAGTCCACATTTGAGAAGGGATTCGTTCCGGCGTATGTGTGTAGCTCCAAGAGGCCAACCGATCTCCAGGTAATCAAGAGAACCAAACCGGTCTCCAGGTAATCTTTCAGAACGTGGGGTGGCTCCATCCATATTTGGGGTAGATGAAAGTTGCGATTCGGTGTATCCAGATGAGGGCTGCAGTGTGCTAGCGAACCCAAAGGGGGACGAGGATATGGGGAAGACCAAGGTATAAAGCAAAGCAATTAGGTTATTGGCACAACACAAAGTGCTTGGGAAACGGAATGCTTGTGTCTCGTGGGAGAGGACGCGACTTCGGTGCCACATATAAAAGCTGTGCCTGAGAATTGACTACTTCCGCTGGCACAATGTTTCGGTGTGACTCACATTCTCGTTGCCAAAGTAGGTGAAGTGAGCGAATGAGGGGGCTGATCCCGTGGACCGTGTATGATTAGCCATGGTGGCCCCAGTTGGGTCCTGGGTTCGTCGTGGCAGAACCATCACTTAGGGACTTGAAGCGATTAGTCCCAAGCATGTGAGTGGCGCATAACTCAACACCAACCTGGAAAAAAACTTTGAGATGGCGGAGAGATACCGCTCTGATTAATAGGTAGGCGATTTCAGAAGATTTGAATTTTGACGTATTCATATCTGAGCCTGACTGTTTGCCTCTGCGAATCTGATGGGGGTGACTATAAAAAAAGTTAGGTGCCTTCTCCGGGACATGATTTATCCCTCCCTACATGCAAAGCACTGTAGTGAGCTACAGGTATGTAGAATGATTCATTTCATTTGAGAAAGCTTCAGAAGCATAAATTGTAGCCGAAAACGATGTTTTGTAATTTTCAAATTTCTCCGCAGTCTGATTTCACCGCATCCTTGTTCGCTTTTCTAAGACTCGCATACTGTTGTAGACTTGAATTGTCAATAGCGCCATATGTGGGAAGCGAATGCGTGACTGAATCGCGATCACACGTGGTACAGTGTGGTCATAATATAAGTCAATGCTACCTATAAATTTTCTTTTTTCGGCATTTCTATCCAAAAAATATTATCTTAGGCCATTCAATTAGAAATACTACGAGTCTTGTGACTCACTGTAAAAACGACTATCGAGCGATTGTAAATCTATAGCTCAAGCCAGAAGACTTTTACTTAACAAACTTAAGTTCCAATGACTAGCCACATGTGAAATAAGTTTCGGTGAAAATATTTGCGTTTAGATCTGTGCATTCTTTAAAATTGTTGTTTCTGAGACTAACGCATTACCCATATGGAACTCGTTTCACACCATCAGTAATACAGGGAAGAGTATATCGTGTTTACGTGTCTATCCTCTTCTGAGTAATAGTTAAAAATCTGACAGAAGGATCTGTTAGATTATCACCATTCACAATGTGTTTGATTAAATTTTATTACACTTAAAAAACAAAAGAGGCGTGCATATCACATCATTTCATAAAATTATTCTATAGTTGAGAGAATAAGTCAGTTTTTTTCAGGAGTTTATTGATTCTTTTAAAACTTACAAATATCTTCACCAAATAGTTTTTAAACAACCATACAGTGGTCAAAGTTAGCTAATCATATTTATTAAAAATTCTATGCTAAAAGTTTGTAAATTCCGTGATTGTCTGGCTCCCTCTCTATTTGCCCGTAGTCGGCTCTCACGCTGTTGTAATATTTCCAAAGCTCGAGACCTGGCAGCTCTTTCTCCCAATTCCTGCAGTCGTGTCTCACGCTGCTGCGGTGACTGAAGCTCCACGTGCAGCGGCTAAATCTCTGTGAGGTAGTTGCGCCATACGCTTTCTGCTCTGCTAGTGAAGCTCTATATGCAGTAGAATACTCACGCAGATTCATAAATCTTGTATGCCTCTCTTCCGGAGTTTCTTGTCCACGTTGTTGTTTCATATTTTTTGCCTTGTATTGCACAGCTCCGAACGGCTTACGTTGCTTTTTTGACATAGTTGTTTTGAAAATAAAATCTGCAAAATAATATAAAAATGATAAAACGCAAAACTTCTGAGTTTGTACACTATCTGGTAAATACGAGTAAATGGTGAAAGAAAGATAAGTATAAACAAATTTACTGATTTTAAATGGAAACATACTTAAGACATTTGTAAATAAAATATTCCTTGCAGAAAATTAGAAAAAGCGGAACTTGTGAAATAGGCGGGACAATCACTTTGTTAATAAATAAGAAAAATTACACACTCAATAAACTCATACTTCAAACAAAAATGAAATAACCTCTTAACTATTGAGAAATTATCATGCGTTCATACGCGTTACCTGTTAGATCTTTTTCAACAACTCAGGCTTACCTATTACTAGGGTACCTTCTTAGCAATGTTCTCTCACGGTCAACATAAACTCATCTCACAATACTGAATAACACATCAATATTAACTATCTCTTAACACAAAGGGCAAATGTAACTAGTGGTGCAAGAGAATGGCACAGACTTTCCCATATGAGTTTTCTATTTCATTTGGTCACGACTAGCCATTCCGACTTGCAACATACTCTTGCCAGCTGCCATCTATCGCCGACCAAACTACATTTTTAAAAAAATCTTAATTTTTCGGGTTCCTAATGGTAGAACGGAAAAATTAAAAAACAGTAAAACCTCGTCATAAATGGCCATTATCTTTGAAAATTTGGAGTCGTGCTTAAGAAAATGATGTTTAAGCGCTATTGTAAATTCGAAATTTGAAACTCTTTTCATATAAACTCTTTGAGTTTCCGAAAACTTCATTACAAGTCATTTGAAGCATATTAACTTACAAATAGAGTAGTGTTTACAAATAGCTAGAAATAGGCACATTAGCAGTGTGAGAGATCTTCCAAAAAATTACATTTGTGTAATATTTGAAAAAAAAGAGAATACAGCAAAATTAATTCTACGTCATCTTAAACAGTGCAATAAGCACTGTACGCACAAACAATTTGAAGAAAAAATTTGGAGCCATTTATAACAAAATAACGTTTCAACGTTTCTTAAAATGTGGAATTTGAGCTAGTTTTCACAGAAAACTTTTGAGTTTTCAAAAAACTTTATCGGACATTATTTATAGCACATGTATAAATAAATATATTAATGTGGACAAATAGCCGCTAATGTAAATACTAACGCCATGATAGACAAGTCAAAAATATTTTTTTAAGTTTTTGAAAAAACAAAAGAATAGAGCAATATGGAGTTAATGTCATCTCATAGAGTGCAATTTTCTCATAGAGTTAAAAGTTTTGCAATTTTCGAAATTTGAGAGTTAACCGTGAAAATCGGACCTATGCCACCTTAATAAGTGTATATTACTCTATTCTTACAAGAAATTTAAAGAAAAAATTTGAAGCCGTTTCTGAGAAAATTTTGAAAATATCTGGGGGGGATTCATGTAAAGTACCCTCAAATTTTATAGAATCTTCTTCAAAATCTCAAAGCTTCGACTCGAGCCAGATAGACAGAGAATTCTTCAATTTGGAAAACATCCTACGCATGGTTTAGGCGCTAGTGATGTTCACAGACAGACACACACACAGACAGACGGACAGACAGAGAGACGGACGTTTTGCTTTCAATTGGTTTTTCGGTATCAAGGACCCAAAAATCAGGGGCTCTAGCTACACCACATGTTAGGGGATTTTTTCTTAATTTAGCAACTGGTTTTATCCACTATTTCTTTATCAGGGTCCAGCAATGATTTTTTTCCGCCGAAAATTCGCCTTTCTTTCGCGCAGCACTGCATAACTTTCCCTTACAATGTATGTTGCTCCGTATATATATATATATATATATATATATATATATATATATATATATATATATATTGCGACTACCCGTCTGTCGGTTGGGCGCCGTAGACGTGGTAGCCGGCTCGCTCAGTCGATAGAAAGGCTTGCCTAAGCTGATGAAGATGGAGGAAGTTGGTGGCCGGTGTAAAATAAGAGACTTTTACTCATGTTAACAAATAGGTGGCTTTTATTTAAAAAAAGAATTGCAAGATTTTACCCCTCATTACGGCGAGCATGCTCCCCTTTCCCAATTCCAAAATATGACATGCACGCATAAAATAATAAAATAAACTAACAAGTGAAAATTACTACAGTAAAAGAAACAAACAATATTTTCCTCTACGCTGATTCCCTCTTGACAGCCAAGCGCGGCCGGGAATCTTCTCTTCGTCGCCCGGTCAAAGGTAATTAAAAATTGTTCACCAAACTGTTTATGCCTTTCGACCACGGGCGCGCCAAAAGAACGAAAAAAATACCGTCCTCAGCGGGGCGGCGAGTACAACAAACCAGAGTTGAACGACCTCGAGCCACCAGCTGTTTGGCAGGGGCGGCGTGGGACGTCTTGGGGCGCCGCACAAAGGATCGCGCAGGGCCGAGTCAGGTAGTAGGCGGGGTCGCAGGAGTGTTGACCCAACACACAGCGCCGCTCACTTACTGTCGCTAATACTCAGATAATGTCTGCACAGCTGAACGACCTTGTCACTTTCGGTTCACCGCACGGTACTTTAGAGTTTGTAGGAAGTTCGTGAACGATCAAATAGTTCCACGATAATGTTCCAAACACGAGCACAGGTCAGATACTTTTTCTGAACTATTAGCATGTCAATAAAACTTTTCACAATCCGCGGTCTACACATATTTAAGAACCGCGCACAAATTCTTCTCGAAAACTCAACGTTTTCTTATAAGTCCAACTAATAAACAAAACTTTATCTCTGGCGCCGGGCGCCTCCACTATAACGTCTCGTCCCCCTGACCGTCTCTTACGTCCTCTCTCTGTGACGGCCTCACACCCTCTCTCCGTGGTGGCCTCACCTCTTCTCTTTCGAGCCTCCCTTCCCCCACCAAATTCCCTCAGAATGTTCTAGAACATTCTAGAGCTTTGTCCACGTCCGACGGCTATTGGTGAAAGGGTATTGCGTCGTAGAATAATTCCGCCCAATCATCGGAAGTTTTTGGGGCCGAGAAATGAGAGAGAGACCCGCACTCGTTCTCTCTCGCTTCAATTTTCTGTCAATAGGGGCAGAAATTAATGACTGGGGGGAACGGAAATCTCAAGGGAGGATGGGGAAGGCGAGGAGCGCCGCGGAAAAGTACTGGCGTGCACGTGCACGGGAAGACCTCCCAGGCTGCGGGACACTTGGGGTGCGACGAATCGTTAGGGGGCGGGTCCAGCGGGTGGCCTGGCGTCGCCGTCGACCCCTCTGTCGCGCAACACGGCGCAATTCTCAGGCTCGCAGCCGTAATGGATTCGGTATCACTACAATATATATATATTATATATATACGGTAAAGGAAAAAACAGCATACTTTAGTGTAACAATTTGAATCGCAAACTACATATTTTTGTTCTTGAGTTTGCGTACTATTAGTTTCCACCTTTTTCACACGGAAGAAGTTATTGTAAAATCATTCATTTGTTGACTTCGTCAAGGTATTATGATGGATGAATGGTGCTTTTCCGTTGTATTGTTTCAGAAAGTCAACAGCTGATAAATCGAAGAGCCTATAATATAAGGACGCTAAACTTGCATACGATCCTGTCAAGTCCTCTGTTCTGTACATAGAACTCGATAGGGCAGAGCTAAGAAAGAATGAAACGAAATAGATCGCAGTTCCTGAGAAAATGCGCAGAATACTGCAATATTGTATGATAATCTAAATCAATCACGGAAAATAATTTTTTGTAAAAATCTTGCAACAACAGACTGTTTTGTGTCCAAAAATCGTCGTTTTTGCTGCCGCACTACAATAGTTTCTCTATACTACGTAAGTAGTACTCGAGATAGTCCAAAACAAAACCATATGCTTTATTAATAAAACCCTAAGAACTGAAATTATTTATATACATAATTTGCCAGGAATCCAGAGCTTGAAGTGGAAAACAAGCATGAAAAACGGCTACTAGTTCATTTTCATACTTCCGCTTGAAAGTAGTATTGAAATTAAATGAAAATAAAGTTCCTGAATTCATTTTTGCCCTGATATATGTTTTTACTTAATATCTTCTCGTTCTGAAGACTTTTTTGCATTTAGTCTGGTTTCAAAACAGAATGGAACAGTGAAATTTCGTTCCAATATTAAACTTGCAAACATTTCCGCATATTTTACACTGTAATATAACATTAAGGCTTGTTTTTACCAAAATTGTAATTTAATACAAGCGTACAAACTTACAAAATACATTGATGAAAATTCTTGCTCCTGACTTTTCGAATCTTCAAGCCCTCATCGCTCAAATTTTATCTTTCAAAATTCACTCTCAAAGGAATTCTCGGAAGACTGAGCTCAAATTATCAGCCACGCCACACAAGAACTGGGAGGGTTAGATTACTTATGAGTTAATTTTCATCAGGGCTGAATTTTTCTTCAAGAGAGCTACTTGGGCGTACAAGGCATCTCGTTTCAGGGGTTTGGGTATAGGTTTTGCCTCTTTCTGTCCTAGGGTGTTTCGTAGTCGACATTATTGCTATCGACTTCACTGCCGCAGTCACCACTCCCACATACTTCATCCCGACAGACTTCAGCTCCAACAGACATCATCACCAAAGACTTCACTACTACAAACATCACCCCTACAAACTTCACCCCCACAGACTTCATCCTCCACAGACCTCACCCCCCACCAGTGCAGGGGGTTCAGTGGTTCAGTGAACCCCCATAAAATTCCATGAGATCAGAATTTTTAATTTCAGCTGTATGAAGAGTTAATAAGTGTATTTTATTGATTTTAGTGGGGCTCTTCAGCTAAAATTTCTATCAAATATTCAGTTTACAGTGCAAAGGTTTGATGCGCCGCTTCAGCACCGCGTCGTGCTTCCGCGCAGCGGGTTTGGAGGTTCACAGCGGGCTAGAGAACTCCCCAGCGGCGTGAATGAGGGCGAGGAGAGGCGGCAGGCATGAAGGGGATATGCGGCGAATACATGGCTCGTGCGCTGGTCACCGCTCCAGCCCATGATCCGGAGACACCGAAAGGTGCCGCCACAAAAGCTTCTTTTGTCAAGAAAGACCAAGAGAGACAGAGGCTCAGGGGAATCCCAAGCTTCTTCGGGTTCGTGCCAACTAAGTACCATACTTTTATGTTTTATAAAACATTATTTGTGCTGTATCTTCTTCAAAAAATTATATAAAATAGATTTAAATAATTAAGGAAACATGAGTTTAATGTATTGAACAAATATCTGCTTTATCTTTTAGAATTTTCAATTCTTTACTTCATAGTTATATTCAAAGGTTTGCTATTCTATTAGCTCTTACAAAAGTTTAGAAATCTCTTCTGCTGTTCAGTAGAACGTGTGGGCCAGAGCTGGCTTGATCTGACTGACTGAACGACGTGAATTTGTAGTATACCGGGATGTGAGTAATGAACGTTGTTGTGGTAAGCGAATGTGTACGAGTGTGTTTATTTTCGTATTCCAATCGAGTTATCAAGAATGATAACATTGCTCAATTTTTCATATAAAATTAGAATCTTGTATGACATGTGAATTTGTGTCACATGAGTGGAATGAATTGTGATTGAAGATAAATAGTGTCCAATTTTATTTATTTTAAATTATTTTAAATATTAATTTTGTGAATCTTAGTGCGGAAGACAAGGTACGAATTAAGGGACTTTATTAAGGGACTGGACTGACCATTTACCTGAAATAAAGTTAGAACAAAAACAAATTATTCGAGGTAAGAACTTTCGCAGAACTGTTAAACGGGATCTTTGTAGGATTGATTGATTCAATCGTGTTTCCGGGCGCGTCAACTTCTCAGGTCATTAGTCCCGTAAGTGTAGTGCATGTTTCTCCCGGGAGGTGGCGATTATATTTTTCCCGACGGATGGCGAGATCTGGCGCCGACCTACCGTCGACTAGCGGGG
The DNA here is from genome assembly GCA_031308135.1 of Acheta domesticus. Lineage (NCBI taxonomy): Eukaryota > Metazoa > Arthropoda > Insecta > Orthoptera > Gryllidae > Acheta > Acheta domesticus. Next base: position 156,195,802 of record JAHLJT010004567.1, read on the forward strand.
TTTTCCCCCAACCAAGTATCCCCCAGCCGGGACAAGTTGTAAGCTCCCGACCGGTCTCCCGGCATGTGTTGTAGTGTAGTGCATGTTAGTGTAAGTGTGTGTGTGTAAGAGGGAGAGGAGAGGACAAGGAAGAGTAAGGAAAGATCGCGCGCGGTCCGTGGCCCGGTTTGTTAGGGTACTGCTCCGGCATTCGCCTGGTGTTGATCGGAGAAACCACGGAAAACTACCGATCAGAGCAGCCGGCCGCTAGAATTCTCCTCCAGACAGCGACTGAATTCGACCTAGCTGACAAGCTAGTGTCGATAATCCTGCCGCCTTCGGGACTCGAACCTAGGACCTCCCGGTCAGAGGGACTGCAGTGACACTGCACTGAGCCATCTCTCCGGTGGATCTTTGTAGGAGGAACCGCTGGTTATGCGGGTGTGAAGTTACCCGTGCGTTTCCCGTGCTTGATTTTTGCTGTAAATAAGGATGTGGCGTGGTCAAAAACTGGAGTAGATGATTTGAGTCATTTGTCGCAAAAATCAAGAAGCACGAAGAATCTGTTGCCCTCTTGCTTAGATTTTTTCTGTACTAAGGGGGGCGGACATCAGACAGGAACTCAGCAGTGCCTTCCGTCGAAACATTGTGAAACACAATGATACCGTTCGAAAAAATTGCTACATACTTTCAAGAATGATTAACTGCGTAAAGTTCTGTGGCCAGTTCGAACTTGCATTCCGTGGTCATGATGAAACATCTGATCGTTGAAAAGGACATAATAAATTAAATTAGAGACTTTAATGAAAAGTAATTGATATATTCGCGGACAAGAAAGAAAGAAAGAAAGAAGAATGGACTTCCAGTACAAACAGCACTGTTGTAGATTTATCTACATCATTTTTCACAGGAGTTCTATTAAAAGTTATGTACAAGAGCTATTATTTGTCTTCCAAAAATAATTGATTCAATTATTAGTGTATATTTTATAAACTATCATTACTATTCTTTCTTTTGTTCTTGTTGTTGCTTATATTATCTAAGACGATTGCCGTCCCTGAGAGTTAAGATTCTGTTACTTGTGAACTTGTGATTAAGAGCACGCGCCGCCACTTTCCCCCACAGACTTCACCCACCACAGATTCACTCCCACAGACTTCACCCCCCCCATAGACTCACCCTCCAAGACTTTCCCTTCTTTAGACTTCGTCGTTCCTATTTCCTCGCGAGCGTATCTATCCTTACCGCATTAGTCGTCGTAACTCTCACCTTGGTCACTTTCCCCGACCTGTCCGCATTTGACACTACCGTCGTCGCCATCCGCAGCGGCGCTCCCAGCGTCGCCCGCCGCCGCCGCCGTCGCTCCGCGCTCTGCTCGGGTGCGGCGGAGGCCAATCCGGCAAACTCGGCGCGGAGAGACCCCGTTTCAAAGTTTAAACCGACGGTCCGATTCCGCCGCGCTCCATAATAGATGAACGCGCGTCACTTCAACAGAAGGTGATCCCCGTGCAGGCGGCGCGGCGCGGCGCGGTGCGGCGCGGCCGCGACGCGACGGCCGGGAGCGATGGGACTAGCCAAGGCCGCGGGCGAGGGACAGCGCCAGCGAACAGGAAGAGACGGTCTTTGCGAGGTGACCTCCACGGGGGTGGACGGGAGATACGAAACTGCCCCGGCCGCTTGGAGCGCCAGTGGTTGGAATAGAGTGCGATGATTGGCTGTTGATTTCGGCATGTTTATTAGTAGTGAGCGGATATCTATGATATTGCGAATTTTTGTTCGTTGGTTCAGGACACAGCTAACTGAAATTTCTTGACATTTTGTTAGAATTAGATGATATATGGATTAACATGTTAGTGCATATTTGGCCGATTTTTCCTGTTGGTGTATTTTATAATTGTAAGGAGGCAACATTTTAATTCGGTCATTTTCGTAAAATAAAATACAGATACTTAACTTGTAGTTTCAGTACTTAACCCGATTTTGCCTAAAATTCGACTTAAGCACATTTACCCTGTGACCAAAGAAATAAATTGAAGTGTATGGTGAGGAGCGGGGGTCGTACTCACCACGACGCGCTCGTGGCCCCTGCGCGCGGCGAGGTGCAGGGGCGTGTCGCCCGCGGCGTCCGGGGCGCGCGGGTCGGCGCCCGCGGCCAGCAGCGCGGCGACGGCGCGCTCGCGGCCGGCCGCCGCCGCGAAGTGCAAGGGGCGGTCGACGCGCGGCGGCGGCCCCGCGGACGACGACGCCTTGCGCCGCTCGGGCGCCTGGGCCTGGGCGTCGGCGTCCGCGCCCACGCCAGCAGCAGCGCCGCCAGCCGCGGCTCGCGCTGCGCCGACGCCAGGTGCAGCGGCGTGCGCCAGCTCGCGTCCCGCGCCTGCCGACGCACGAACCGGTTACCACGGGGCGGCAACTGAAGGCAGTGCAGTGCCTCTGACCGGGAGGCCTTAAGGTTCCACTCTCTAGTGGCAGGATTTTCACACTAGCTAGACGACTGGATAGGTAGTCTGGAGGAGAAATCTAGCGGCTGGCTGCTCTGGTCGGTAGTTTTCCGTGGATTCTCTGATCAACACGGGCGAAATTATCTTTAAATAATCGAAATAATTATTATGATTTTAATTATAAATCTACTAATTCAATTATTAATTTATAATTCAAACTGCTAGTACTATTGTTTATTATAATTCAGTCTGATTATGAAATGAGATTATACAAATAAACGTAAAATATAAATTAACCATGAAAAAAACAATCGATTTCTGAATGGGCGAATCCCTTACAATATTAAAATCTAAAGACATCCGTGCTGCGCCTCCGACGGAGATTTTTCGCGTATGAGGTAAGTGTATGTGTATTAATATACATTGGCGTCATTCTACCGATCATGGGTCCACTTGGTATCTCCAGCCTCTTCTGATCCAAATAACTTGAGTATATTCCATCCGTGTCATTATTTCACTCCTGCCTTATAATATGAATATTTTTGACAGTGGTAAGCACATCTCTGAGACAACGAGCCCAGTTGAGTAGGACGTTAGTGAATTAAATAGAAATATTCATTTTATGAGGCAGGGGATCTAAAAGCGGCTCGCGCTGCGCCGGCGCCAGTGCCTCTGACCGGAAAGTTCTACGGTTGCAGTGTCGACGATGGCAGGATTTTCGACACTAGTTAGACGGCTGGATAGATAGGCTGGAGGAGAATTCTATCGGCCGGCTGCTCCGGTCTGCCTTCGATAGTTTTCCGTGGTATCTCCGATTAAGGAGAATGCCGGAGCAGTACCTACCAAAAGGGCAACGGAAAGCGCGCGATCCTTCCTTCCTCGTCTTTGTCCTGCCCTTAGCCCTTACTTACACACAGACACTTACATGCACTACATTACATGCACATACACATGCCGGAAGACCGGCTCTGAGAGCTTAAGAGCTTGTCCCGGCTGTGGCGGAGTCCCGCTGGTGGAGATACCTGGTTGAGAAAAATCCCGCTAGCCGACAGGTAGACAGGAGAAAACATGCAATACTCTTACAGGACTAACCTTACCAGTTGACGCGCCTAGAATCACTAATCTATTAATCAATCAAACTCAAGGCTGCGACATGGAGATCCGGCTTAGAGGTTTAGTGGTGTGATGGTTAGCGTATCGGAATGTTTTACCCAAGCTCGTAGTTGAAACCCGATTGAAAATGTTGATTTTTAATCGTTTCCTTTGGAGAGGAAGTAAAGCCGGCTGCCACATGTTGAAATTACTGCATGGAAAAGATCCTCAGGATTAACTGGAGCCTCTGGGCTAAATTTAAATCACATGTTTCTCTGCCTGGTGGCGAAAGGAGCGTAGCGAAATTTACGTGGTCAGGTGGAAGAGCGGACCGGTGGCCTGGGCCTCGTCACGTAAAGAAAGGTTTGATTGATTGGGTCACTCCAGTGTCTATATTTTAGAATCGGGAAAAGGTTTCGAGATCAGAAACCACCAATCTAGATTAAACTACATTGTTTCAAATTTTATTGGTTCCGGACGCTTCAACTGCCGTGGCCATTATTTTTGTATGGGTAGTGCTTGAGTTGGCGGTTTTTCTTCACCGAATGTATAAGTGATCCGGCGTAGCTGTGTTGCTAGGTTCGAAAATCCTTCTCCGTTGGGGACCTTTCAGTCAGTCACGGCAGAGTAAACCATTACAGTCGGTTCCAAAATTTGAGAATATACTCATTGTCACTTATTTTCACTTTTTCTCTCCCTACCTCCCCCTCTCACTCCCTGCCTTTCTCACTCCCTCCCTGTCTCTCCCACTTCTTCCTTGCCTTTATAATTCCCTTTATTTCTCACTCCTTTCCTCTCTTCCTCCCCCCTTTCCTTCCCTTCTTCCCAGCCTTCCTCTTGCTGTCTCGCAGGCCGCTTGTCTGCCATCCGTGTTTTCGCAGTTCACACGGAGGCTTTCAAAATAACGCGAGATACGTAGTATCCGAATAAGGGGCGAGTTTATAGACCTGCCCTAAGAGTGCTATTGAGGATGGGGAGCGGCAGGAAGGATTGACCAGTCGCTGATCATTAGTGTGTGTGTTAGTGTGAAGTTAGTAGTGTAGTGTAAAGTTAGTAATAGGGTAAAGTTCGGATCCGGCATGTGCCTGGAATGTAATAGAGGCAACCATGGAGATGATGGGTCAGAACAACCGCCCGCCAGTGGAATGCCTATAATACTGAATTATTAATTTGATTTTCCCACTTCCTTCGC